>JAPDSC010157990.1:0-14633 GCA_026290005.1 Latrodectus geometricus | reverse complement strand
AAAGTTCACGTAAAAATAATGGATTTCTTTTTCCCCAACCTAATATTATAAATTGTATTTGTATTACTGACTAATCTATCTTAGCACATATCAACTGTTGATTAAGAGATGTATTTAAAATCGTTGCAACTACAAAGTATTTTGTTGATACGTGAAAATACACATAATATGTTCCATGCAAAATATTCTGATGAGCATTTTCAAGATTCAATAAAAGCAAGCAAATATTTTTGATACGTTTTAATCTGATGATCATTAAATTTATTTGGAAGATAAAGAAAAGGATCAGAAAATGGGTTCTTACTATAACAAATCAAATTTTTTTATATGATCCTGAATTCTTATGATGATAAGTAGTTCTTCTTCTTGAGCTTGTCAGATATGTGGCTCCTCTGCATTGTTGCATTATGATAAGTAGTTGGAATTTTTTCTCTTATTTTTCTTATCTTTCCTCAATTTTTTAATTTATTTTTCGATATTTTATTTTAAAATTAACAATGCTTATATTTGATGTTTAATGTATATGTATAGGATTTTAAAACAATATGCATTTTATACTATCTACTTCCCATGATAATAAAAATTTTGTTAGCATATTTGCGTTTAATACTGAATTGGTTGGTAAATATCTTCATGATTTAAAATACTATTTGAACAACAACAAAATAAAAAATATAGATTATATTTAAAAAAAAATAAAGTATAAAATTGACACAAACAGTATTTTCTGTTTTTGAATGCCACTTAGAATTAGGTATATTGCATATTATAGCACTAATAATTTATTAAAAAATTCTGGTTAATATGTGGTTTAGGTCCTCTACTTCACCAACTCACTAATTTAAAGCGTTTTTTCGCGCATGCTCATTAATTATTCTTTTGTTTTAGCCTTTTCATTGGTCGCAAATTAAGTTTTACTTTGAAATAGCGGTAGAATTTTTGCCATGGTATCGGGGTTTTTGAAAACGCGCCAAGCAGGGGACCTAAAGCACATTTTTTACCAAATTCCCTTTTTAAACTTAAATACTTTATACTGTATAATGTATACGGTATTTGAAAACATGAATATAAAATTGTCATAAAAATAGAAGGCAGTTCAATTCAATGTTAAAATAATATGTTTTCTAAAATTCCAGATGAATTATACAAGCATCATGTGGTTTCCTGATTACAATTATTTTTTAAAATTATAGATTAAAGTCATTTTTGGATTACACGAGCTAAAAATTAAATCAAAAAAATATATATTTCAAGTACTAAATTAATAATATACGAGAATATAGGATCGAATTACATAGATATGGAAACAATTAATGACGCACATTATAATTTAATTAAGCTAAGAAAGAACATGCTTAAAATATAAAGGTATTAAAATGTACAGAATTAAGTTAAATGATAATTATTTATTAAAAAATAAAAACTATAATAATAGGTATGCTCATTTTTAGTATAATTTACTTCTTTTACTGAGTTATTAATTATTAATTTAAGAGATATTAATATATTAGGATGATTTTTATAAGAATAAGAGAACTACCTCAGAAACTTAAGCCTCGTTGAAAAGTTTTCGATCATAATTTAGATTCGTTCAGAGATTTTATCAAGTTAAAATAATTGAGATTAGTAAATAATATTTTAATCTACTCTAAGTTTGTAACTGATTAGTAATTATATCAAAAAAATTTCAGTATTAATATATAATCAAGCCATTTAACTTTTTAAAAAAGTATGTTTCCAGTTATTATCTATTCCTAATTAGTAAAAAGTATATGTTCCACTTCTAATTATTCGAAAATACTTGTTTTGCCAAGATGCTTCAAAAAGAAAATCAAATACTAATTAATATATAATATACTTTTAAACAATATAAAAAGAAAATTTTGAAAAATGCTCATATTTTTTAAATTTACTGCAAGATAATCGTATGATTAATTTATGATTTCAAAACATTGTATAAAAATTATCTACCAAAATAAGGAAATTTATCTACATTTGTGGAACAAAAAAATTTTGGTTGGATCCTAGCAGAGCTCACACCTTTGGCGCAAATAGTTTTGGTTGGAGATAAAATTCGCCAGCCTTGGTAATCCTACAGTGATGTACTAGATATGATAAACGTAACTATTTCTGGAATTCCTATTTCGCTATTTTGTTCTGCCTTGGCGCTTTTTTTTTTCTGTTTATCACCTAGGGTGGGGGCTTTCATAGGGCTTTACCTAAAATTTTATTTGATCAAGAAAAGAATGGAAAAAATTAACAATAACTGGGTAATTCAGAGCTCGTGTTTTTAATTTAAAAATTAACATTCTATAAAAAAAATTACGATCGAATCATTATAAATCGAAGCATTTTTTGCTAAAACAAAATTCAATTTTCTCACATTCTTTTAAATTCATTATAATTTTGATCGCTTTGTTTGTTATTTTTTTTTAAAAAAAAATCTACATTGTTCATTATCACATTTGAAAAATATGTGATCCGGAGTCAGCATTAAAGTTTCAAATTTATTTTTTCTCTAACAACTTATAATTTATATTATTGCATTTCATTTTCTGACCATGAAGGTCTAGGTCTGAATCTAGTGAAAAGATATATAATTATTGACGTGTTAAGCATTTTTTACGATCGTGACAAAAAATATATTAAAGATATTTTCTTATATTTTTAAATTAAATTATGGCATATTACATAACTCCTTCTAAAAGCCGATAAGCGAATTTTACATTTTATTTAATGCATGTGTTTCCTTGTGAATTGCAACGACCTTTTCACCAAGATGAGTCATACATTGCGTCAGAATCTTGTCATGGTGTGTGCATCCAATGGAAAGTGTGCTTTTGTATCAATATCAATATACAAGGAGTATTAAAATAAAGGAAAAATGTGTCTTTAGCAAATCGAGTTGACAACCTGAAAAACTATAATTTATGAAAATATAAATTTTAAATTTGAGCAAACACACATACATGCTCGAATGACATGATATCACTTCAAATTTTATCCAAAGAGTTATGCTTCTTTCAAACTCATATTTTTTTAAACTAAAACAAATCCTTTTCCTCTGTTTCTAATAAATCTAAAGAACTATATCAAATACTTCTAATATAAAATGCTCAAAATTTTTATATAGTTAAATACATATATATTTTTTCTTATCGGTTTTTTTATTATTTACATTGCGCACAATTCTGTTGTCGCAGTGCAGTAAGAACAAATTAAAAATACTTCCGCCTCTGAAATAAAGTTCGTTTGCAGATTAACTAAAAAAAAATAAATTTTCCTCCGAAATTGATTTAAAATGATTAAACTTGAATTTTTTAAAATTTTATCGACGTCAGTGGGCAATAATGAGCTTAAATGTTTTTACTGACGTCAAAGAGATAAGAAGCTTTTTGTTTTGTTATTACATCAAAAGTGTATCACTCCGCCGCTCGATAAAATTTTAATGGCACCGATTAAAGGCTAGTGTTGAAGAGTAAAAACTAGGAACCTAGCAGAAGAAAAGTTCCTGCGTTTGTATTCTGGTCTTATTTATATTAAATTTTGCCTGTAGACGGCGAAAATTTGAAAAGCTGTTCTCGCTAAAGGGCGGCGACCTGCAGCTTGGGATTGATCTTGATCTATTTTTGACTCCTCGGCGGTTATCTTCTCTAGCTCTTGTGAGCTAAAGGAAGTGGGGGAAATCCTACAGACAGAGGTGGAGCTTTCTTAATTTTAGCGATCAGGATGAATAATTTAAGTTTCAACTTGAAGTTTTTGAATAAATTGATCGTTTGATGATCTTATTGTGTATCGTGGACAAATTATCCTCAGCTGTTTTATGAACACCACCTACTCGGATAATTCAATTCCTGCGGTTTATTGTTGACATTGACATTTTAGAAAACTTACTTGAAAAAACTTATTTGAAAGTAATATAATCGAAACATGGAAGCCATTGCGAAACACGATTTTAATGCCACTGCCGATGATGAGTTGAGTTTTAGAAAAGGCCAGGTGCTGAAAGTAAGTTATCATGTTACTTTAAACAAAGTACTAATCATGTTATATAAAAATGCCAGTTTTAAAGGTTTCGCTATGTATCATCATATTATTTTATTATCTATGTATATCTTAATTTTCACTAATACTTTTCTTTTCTTTATTTAATCTTTTTGGTAAAATAAATGAGTAAAATGCTTATCAGCTAAAATTAACTTGAACTGTTAAACAATGACTAGTTTAATTGTTGAGATCTTAGTAAAAATCTTTGCCATTGATTCTTTCAATATTTTCATTCTTAATGGTTATTTGTTGCTGCTAAATTTATTCTTCATTACAAAACATATAAATGTATGTTTATTAGAAACTACATCTTTGCTAATTTTTATTTAGTGGAAATTTAATTTATTATTTCTTTTTAATATTAATTATTATTTCTTTTTAATATTAAATATTTTATATTGTGCATATAAAATGTTTATGTGCATATGATGCACGAAATACTTGCATTAAGTATATATGTTTTCAAAGTACACAAGAATGCTTTTTCTTCTGTATTACACACATAGAATCAAGTAATCGGTAAAAAAATATTTGCATTAATTTTAAAACAAATCAGTGCTAGGCTCTTTAAAAATCTGATCAGTTTTACAAGTGTATATATATAAAAAAATTCACTTTTTTACCCAAAATTTTTTTTCTAAATATACCTTACATTTTCCATACTTACATCAATTTTTGACAAATATTTTGGTTGTAACATATTTACATTATCAGTAAACATTCTTCAGTTGACTTCAGGCTAAATAATTTTACTAGTAACCAATATCCCAGTTATTTAAATTAGCTTAACTTTAAATTGAAAATTATTTTTATATAATTATTAAGCCAATAGAATCTGTATGAAATGATCAAAAAGGATTTTAAATATTGTCTTTTTTATTAAATCAAATAATTTTGTCCAATCATCTGTTGATAAACAATATTTTTATGTGTTACCTGAAAATATTGTTCATCAATAGATGATTAGAAAAAATTATTTGATTACTTATTAGTTTATTCATGAAATATAAATAAGTAAATTATTACTTATTTGTTTATTCATGAATATTTCTAAGTATGAAAATTTAAATTTTTGTTTATTTTTTTGTCTTGTGTAGCATTTTTGAAGAATTTTTAAAAAATAAATAAAATAGAGGACTTTTAATAATTTTTGTAAAGATAATATATACAAGTATTTACAGTAACTTTCAAAATCAAGAAAACAAACATATTTTTAATAATTTCACAAAAAAGCTAAATGAAATATTCAATTACTTCCGAATAGTGATGGAAATTTTTCTATTGATTATACGAGTTTTTGCATGTGGAGATAAAGTTAATTAGTTAGTTCTCTGATCTTTGATTCAATGGTTTGTAAATTTGATTTCCAATTGTGGTTGTTTGTAAATATTTAGAATCTAAGTTTAACTGTAAATCTGACTAATCCTTGTGTGCAAAAAGTTATCATACAGTGAGATTGCAAAGAAATTATATGTGAAAGCAGGAATGTCCTTCAGAGTGTACTTATAAAAATCGGAATTTCTTTTGCTTGTATACTTTAAGTTTCTTGGTGGGTTTTTTTTTTTTTTTTTTTTTTTTTTTTTTTTTTTGCAGCAATTGCTTAAATTTATATAAACAATTAAATTGTTATTATTGGCATTTAATTGATTGAATGATGGTTAAATTGTGGTTTAGGTCCCCTTCCTCGCCAAATGTGAATTTGAAGCTCTTTTTTGTGTATGCTCATTAATTATTCATTTGTTTTAGCCTTTTCATTGGTCTCTAATTAGTTTCACTTTGAAATGGTGTTTTAATTTTTGCTATGGCGACAGCGTTTTTGGAAACATGCAAAGCAGGGGACCCAAAGCACATTTTCACCGAATGATGTATTAAATTATTAGCGGGCTAGTAGTGAGTCAGTCTTAAATCCAGATTTGTAATCAGTACAATATCTAACTTTTTGTATCTGGAATTTAATGAAAGATTTTTCAGGTTATTCAGTATACTGAGAGCATGTCCAAGAGTTGTGATTGACTCAGAAGATTGTTTGTCTATGTAAATGTGAAAAGCATAATAGAAATTTTATTGTCTGACTTCTATTAAGCCAATTTAAAAGCATAAATCTATGGGTTCTCCTCATTGATGAATCTTAGTAGTATATATGAAAGACATACATTAACTTCTGTTAAGCCAATTTAAAAGCAGAAATTCGTGAAAATGTGCTTTAGGTCCCCTGCTTGGCGCTTTTTCAAAAATTCCAATGCCATGCCAAAAGTTCTACCACTATTTCAAAGTGAAATTTAATTAGCGACCAATGAAAAGGCTAAATCAAAAGGGTAATTAATAAGCCTGTGCAAAAAAGCACTTCAAATTTGCGAGTTGACGAAGAAGAGGACTTAAACCGCAATTTAAATGCGGAAATCTATGGATTTTCCTCATTGATGAATCTTAGTTTAGCTTTACCACTAATTCTTAATGTATTTTTATATGAAGTGAGCCTAACAAGTTACCTGTTACATAACTAAACTCCAATATTTGGTAAACTTGCTGTTTTGATAAGAATTTTATAATATGTCTTGTCCAATACCCACATCCTCCTCTGTCTATCACTGATTTTTATGGATTGTAGGGATAAAATATAGACAGGCCTAGTATATTTTTTAGGGTATTGTTAGCTTTATTTCCTTTCAATTTTACATGTGAATACTTGACTACATAAAGCTTATCGATGTTTTAGAAAATGTAGATATTTCCTGGCAGTAAATGATCTATAGCTCAATCTTATAGTCTGATATACTGTAAGAAAAAATTATTATAACTGATACATTGCCTTATTTCTAGTGTAAAATTAGTATGAGTTCATGATATCTTTGCAAGTAAACCATATCTTCTATTAACCCAATTTTCTTACTCAATTTTGTTTTATGTTTTTAGACTGATCAGTGTTATAAATGATCACTGAGATTTGACTGATTATTTTTTTGTATTATATTATTTTTTAACCCAATTAAAATAAAATAAAATCTGTCATATAAGATAACTGATGAAATCTAAAAATTCTATTAATTTTGAATATCAAGGTATCTTTTATGTAAATTCTAATTCTCCCATTTTATGTTGGAAGATAATTAAAAATTATATGCATTTTCTTATATTTGAATTTTAGATTTGAGTTAAATATAAGCATATAATTTTTTAATTATTTATGTTAAATTTTATAATATAAATATTTTCATATTATAAAGTTTTAAGTGATTTGTTTCTAAATTGTTAATTTTTCTCCAGGTGACCATACACAAGGATTTATTCATTTAATCTGTAAATAATAGAAAGTTAATCAATTATTTTCTCAAAATGTATTGATATGAAAATTTAAAAGTGACAATGATTTATTTTAGGAATTTGATTTCTGTGATTGTCAACTAATAAAAAAATAATTTTGTCTGAGACAAGTTTTTTTTAACTTGGAATCAGCAAACTTTTGTAATATTAAATGATCATCAAATGAATGTTCATTTGATTGATGCATATAAAAGAAAAGGCTCTTGGTTAGTTGAGTGATCAGCTGAAAATACTTTTTAATCTGAAGGAAATTTAATTTACACTACTCGATTAGTAATATCAAAAAAGTTACCTGTAAAAACCTTTTTTTCCAATTAGTGATTGATTGTCGAAAATATGGTATGCAGGCACAGCCTATTTATTGAAGATGCCTTTAAATGCCCTATCCTATAATGTTAAAAAAAAAAAAATATTGTGTTCTAAAAATAGCACAATTTTTTTGTATCTAATAATGTATCATATTTCCAAATAAATTTCTTAAAAATATAATTTTTAATCTCATTTTTTATAAATATTGTTTTAAATGATAACTGAAACTGCAAGAATATTCTGTGCTACATTTTTATTAGTAATTTTAAAATGTGCCTGAAATTTGTGAAAAAAGAAATTTTGATGATTGCTATATTTTTTTGTTAACTGCTTGTCCTGTAGTTCAACTGTTTCTGGTTTTGAATCCCCACTTTGGGCTTGAATATTTAGTAATTCAAAATCCATTTTTGAAGCTATCTTGATCTAATTAGCTTATAACAATTGTTGAGCAACAAACCAAACTGCATTTTGATTCTATTCCTATGTTCAGGATAAATGTTTATATTGGTACAAAATTCAACTTGAAGTGTAGAATCAAATTGAATTTGTTTTCTTCTGTGAAAAGTGACATAAAATAATTAATCAACTACAATATTCTTTAGTCTCATTCATACATTCATAATTTTCTTTCAGATTTTAAGACTTTGCTAGAAGAAAAGAATTAATAAATTAGACAATTGACAAATTAGATCCATCTATCTTGAATTTATACTGAAAAAATTTATTGGATCCACCTACATTTCTATGATTTGCATCAGAAAAAAATTGAAATAATTGTTTTATAAAATTAGGACAACTCAACATATTGGTAGAAAACTAAGAATCTGATCTTTTAAATTCAGTGAAATTAAAAGTCAGCAAGTCCTGTATTTACTGCCGGTGAAAATGCCCTTTGGTTCCCTTGCTTGGCGCATTTTCAAAAATGCCGTTGCCATGGTGAAAATTATACTGCTATTTCAGAAGTGAAACAAATTAGCAACCAATGAAAAGGCTAAAGCAAAAGAGTTATTAAAAAGCGCTTCAAATTCGTGAGTTGGCGAGGAAGGGGAACCAAACCGCAATTTAACGTTTACTGCCATTTTAAAAAAAATATTTAATAAGTGTGTAAAAATTTGAAGGAAATTATATACACTTACAATTTTATTATTTATTTATTGCTGATAGGAAATTTAATTAAGTTCTGAGGGAAGGAAATAGTAGAATATCCACGAAATGGCAATAGAATGGGTTTTTCCCCCCTTATATCAATTAGATATAAAGGGGAAAAAATTCCCTGAAATATCAATCACTTAACAATTCTCCCTGTATCACATGAACAAATGCAAATATTTAAAACTATATTAATACCTATGCTTACATTAAATCATTTTGTTTTTAAGAACAAAAGGACATTTTTTTAATTTGGGTTAAAAAGCAAGGGGTTAAAAGAAAAAATTTGTTTTTATCATGTGAAATAGGTATGTGGATGTTTATCTTAAAATTCATGAAAATATAAAATATTTGGAGAAATGTTAGATGGCAAAGCACCATAAGCAGCTCATCACTACCTTGTCTATTGTCTTGCAAAATTAATTTGGAACAAAAGATATCTATAAATTAAAAAGATATTTTATATCCTTTTAATATTAACTCAGTCCTTATAAACGACAATTTAAGTTTGCAAATATCATACACTTAATTATTTACTGTACTTTAATTATTTACTGGCAATTGATTTATTGAAATCTTTTCTTTAATACTTGTCATATCTATTCTATAGGTTCTTAATATGGAAGATGATATGAATTGGTACCGAGCTGAATTAGAGGCGAAGGAAGGTCTTATCCCAAGTAACTATATTGAAATGAAAAAACATGAGTAAGTAATGATTCCCTATGTTTAATATATTGTTCATTTATACCCTTAACATTGTAATAAGTATTAATAAAAAGAAGGAACTTACTAACCAAATTGCAGTCCAGTAATTTAAATCTTATTTCTGCTCTCATTTTGATGTATTAGTATATCTCACTTTTGATTTATCTTTTGATTTCTTTTGACTTTTAATTACAATTTATTAAGATTTTGAAAATATTTTTTAAATTACAGAAAACTCATAAAAATTTTTTTTTATTTACAAAAATTGCATAAAGTGAATTTTTTTTTGTACATGAAGAACTCTGATAATTTTCTTATGTGTTCCAGTTGGTACTATGGAAGAATAACAAGAGCTGATGCTGAAAAGTTGCTTTTAAACAAACATGAAGGGGCTTTTTTGATTCGCGTCAGTGAAAGCTCTCCTGGCGATTTTTCCCTGTCTGTTAAGTAAGTTTTGTGAAACTTATATAACTTGTCTTTAAAAGTTATATAAAATCTTCTATGCTATTGTAGAGTTAGGAGCTTTGTAATCTCAGCAAATCAGATTTAATGCTAATGTGAAATTTTATAAATATTATTGGGTGCTTCAAAAAATCTAAAAGAGGAATAAAACAAAAATATTAGTAAGATGGTATTAATGTTTTTTAAACTGAACTCTGTTTCTCTAAGTTTAATTGATAGTATTATTATTAATAAAACTTCATATCACCCAATTAAAATTTCCACAATATGACTTTTTCCTTGCATTGTAAATGGGTAAAGCAACGTTCAGCACATTTGCTCACATTTTTATTTCTAACTAGTTATTTTACAAGATATGCCACATTGACTGACAATCTTGAAATGTGTAATTGCAGTGAGTAACACTTTTTCAAAATAACATGAGATTTTATAGAAATTTTGGCATTTTATAAAAAATTTGATTTTTTTAATGTGAGAAACATTTGTAAGGTCACTTGTATGTAAAAAAAAATTAATCAAGTGTTTTCATTTGTGGGAGAAGCACCAATACGCAGTTTATAACTGAAATGTTCCTCTTATGCATTACAAATATTTGATATTTTGAGTTATATATGTTTCATGCAATCAAATCAATTTATTCATTTTTAATTTTTTATCAATTAAATAATTACTTTTTATAAGTCGCAACATAACTTTTGTCTCAAAATTATGAATATTTTAATTGAAATAATGAATTTTATTTTCTTGTTCCTTAAGATGTGGTGATGCTGTTCAACATTTTAAAGTGTTACGAGATACACAGGGAAAATTCTTTTTGTGGGTTGTTAAGTTTAATTCCCTTAATGAATTGGTTGAGTACCACCGATCTGCTTCTGTAAGCCGTTCTCAAGACATAAAGTTAAAAGACATGCACCCTGAAGAGGTAAGTTAGGAATTCACTTTTAACTGCATTTTGAATTCTTCAAATGAAGAATACACAATGCCACTAGTTTAGTTGTCTATTCTTTTCATGTAACTAAATTTTAGCATTTTTTAAAATTAGCATTTAACTAAATTTTAGCATTTTCATGCCCTTTTTTTTAGTATAAATTTTTAATATGAAAATATCCTTTGCCGAAAACAAATTATTAGATGAAACTTAAACTATTTAAAGTTACTCATGTATATAGTAAACTGAATTTGTGTTTGTATGTTGAAATCTGCACCTCCAAATTCTTTCTTGAAGTAAAGAAAAAATTATTGATTTGTCTCTACATATATTCATATGTTACTTTTATATTTGAAAGGTATATCGAATACTTAATTTAAAATTCCTCTATAAAAGATTTCGTCTACAAACTTTTATCAAGCATTTTATGACTTCCGTAAATATTTCTTTAAGATGTACTTAGTTGTCCAAAAATAAATTAGTGTTGATGAAAAAATAATTTTCATTCCTTTGAATTTTTCAAAATGGAGATGTTATCAAATAAAGAAAGTGCATTATATTTCCCTACAATGAAATTTTTGCTTCAGAAATATTTGAAAGTCTTCATTAGAATGACAGAAGTCTACATTAGAATCAGAAGAGAGTATATTTTTAAGGTGAAATCAGTTTTGATTACTTTGCTTTCATGAATACAGTAGTATTTCTTAAAGATTCGGTTTATTTAATATATATATATATATATATATATATATATATATATATATAATATAAGTAATTTTAATTTACTGCTTTTTCTTTTCAGTTTTTAGTACAAGCCATGTATGACTTCCACCCACAAGAAGCTGGAGAATTGGAGTTCCGAAGGGGTGACATCATAACTGTGATGGATCGCTCTGATCAGAACTGGTGGGAAGGCGAAATCGGCTCAAGGCGAGGATACTTTCCGGCCACCTATGTTGTCCCGTATCACACATAAATGAGGATTTCCACTTTAGGAACAACTTACTTCTTTTGTACATAAATATTTGAGTTGCAATCTCAACAAACCTAAGACTTAGTATTTCGTGTTCTTAATGTTGACTAATTCTGTATAAAAAAATTTCTCTTTCTTTGGCATAATCAGTTTTTCCCTTTTGAAAGTTCTTTAAAATGTTTTGGTAATCTTTTTAACCATCAATGTGTTCAGCTCAGGTACAATGCTTTCGTGCCAATGGACCAATGAGTTTCTGCTGTACAGATTTCAACCTTGGATGTGGAAGTAAAAAGCGGTGTGGTATATCATAACTTTTTGTTATAGTTGAAATCATAGAAATTTGTTTTCCTAGTTTCTCATGAGAAATTTTTGCTTATTTTGTAAAGCAAATTTTTGAACAAATCTTATTTTTTAAATTTACTTGTTTCTGTTAATGAACTGAGACAGAAAAGTTTGAGTGTTAATGATATACAATGAAGTAATTTTATGTTTTGACTGATATATGCAATATTATGAATTAGCGTTTTGCACAATTTGTTTTATATAAACAAATTTACAATTGTCAAAGGTTAACAAATTATTCATACAATTTATTGAAATAATTGTGCCAGTATGTTGATTGTTTCTAAGAGCTTTTGATCATTGTTTGGAATCCATTAATTTAAAGAGTTTCAATTTTATTTTGCAATTTTGTTTATTTACCTATAGGTTCACACACATATTATTTGATTATTGTAATATAATTTCTTTTTAACAAATTTTTATTTTATCGAAATCAAAGAATTTTACAAATCATTATGGAATTTCTTTTTCTGTCAAGTTTTTTTTATATAAAATATTTATATTGAAAATAGTGCCTTTAATTTTATATATTTTTCAGTTCTCTTATAGTAAATTTTCTCAGTATCTTTCTTGACATCACTTCAATAAAAAAAATTGAAATATTTGCAATCAAAATGTTTTTATTGGAATCACCTTTTGCTCATTTATAAAAACAAGTATAAATATATAATCATGAAAAGGAATTGAATTATAATCATTTTTGACAAAAACATGCAAATCTGAATCATGTAATTTTATCACTATTCACTGTAGTTTTAAAAAAGAAATTTGAAATCATTTAAATAAATGTAATGAAATTTATATTTTCTTTTTCATTTCTAAAAAAATGGGAAGTTTTATAATAAGATGTGCTGAAGCCTTTATTGAAGTTTCAAAGTATCTGCTTACCATCACTCATGGAACAGAATTTTGTGCTTTCACTAATTAGTCAAACGTCTGTATTCTATATAGAATAACAGTATTTTTGTATACAATATATTTGTTCCAAGAAAACATACTTGCAAATATTATTGCATTCCATGCACATATTTATTTAAAAGTATTTTACATTACTAATGAGACACTTTCCCTCACATTGTTTATAAAAACATAAATTTTTGAAGAAAGAAAAACGATTTTTATTTATTCTATATAAAAGATATTCTTAAAAATGTGTTCACTCTATCTAGGCTTCATTTATATATTAGTTTTAATGAATCTCATCTTTCAATATATGGCATTTGCAGTATTATTTTTATTTGTGAAAACAGCTGATGGTAATTGAAAATATTTATGTAATGATTTTATGAACACCTGATGAATTTTACAAATTTTTCTTTTCTTGGGGATTTACTACTGTCGGAATGTTTTTCATACATGTCAGTTTCCACTTTGAAATATTTTTGTGGAGAAGCTTTCTGCATCATGATTGTATTGTAGTATTAGAATAAAATGGAAAGAGTTGCAGATATCTAATTTTTACAAATAACCTAATAATTGGGTTTATGGTTATTTTGTTAATTGTGCCAGACTGAATGTGATCAACTTTCGATTTCTTTTGCTGCTCTGCTTATAATGAATGTTAGGTTTATTTCTTTTCATAAAAAGTCTATTTAAAACTACGTGTGATATTTAAATCTTGTGGTGTCAAGAATAATCCATGTAAACCTTTGCAAAAATAATTATGAAATGTGAAGATAGTTTTTTACTCTTTTGCTGTTGAGCACTCTGGAACATTGATTTTTTATTCAAATTAATTTATAGTCATATTTTTATTTTGATAGTTGTCTTATTTTTGGAAAATAAATTTACCTAGTCTTACATAATCTATAGCTAAATAAACCTTTTATAAAACTATTTATTTTATTTTTTATCAAACTAAAGGTGTATTTGACTATTCTATAGAGGGGCTCAGCAGTGACAGTGTAAAAAACTTGAAGCGTATGTGCTTTTATACAAGTGTAATCAAATTGCTTCTATTGTATGATTACTTGTGATTGATAAACAATAAAGTGTAATGTTTCAAGAAATTTCAATATTTGCTTATATATTTAAATTTATAAATATTTTTTATTTTAAGTATGACTAATTGCCAAAGCTGTAATAAGATTATAATCAGAGCAAAATTAGACAACTAATAGATAGGGAAATTAACAGTTTTATCAAGAAATAAGTCTTTTTGTTTTCCAAGACATTAGTCGATTTCATCCAAATTTTATTTTATTAAATTCAAATGAATGAATCTTAATTATGAAATGAATTAAATATCTGCAAGATAAGCAATCTGAATTTTAAAACTTTATTTTACTTATGAAATTGTAATTTCTTTTGTAATCAAATATATTTAACCTAGGGAGGTGCAAATATTTCATACAAAATAAACTGGATTTACAGCCATTTGAGTATACGTTTTTT
>JAPDSC010157989.1:13511-38552 GCA_026290005.1 Latrodectus geometricus | reverse complement strand
TTTGTCAATAAATTCTTGCGTAATTCCCACATAACGATACATGAATTTTTTAACTATCAAGAATTTCATCTACAATGTAAAATGGAGAAAAACGTCTAAATTGTGATTTAATGGTAAAAAACTTAAATATGTGCTACCAGTTTCACTAAGCATTACAGTTTAAACAAAATAGGATTTATCTTTTCATAAATACAGTATTTCTTTGAAAAAAAGTAATATTTTTATTTTCATAACTAGATAAAAAAAAAGTTTATATATTTTAATCAATATGACCCATAACTTACCTGTTAAGACTCTAACATTACATGAAAGTAAAATTTAAATTAAACTTTGTTCCCAAAAATATATTGTAAATATCAACAAAGTAGATGTGTTTTGATTTGTAATCTAAAACATTTACAAAAGTGGAAGACCTCCTTTAAAATTAATAAAGCACAATAACAATTATTAAAATTGAGAGAAATTCAGTTAAAATATGCTTATACAACTTTTTGCAACTAAGTATCATCGTTAAAAAAAATTGAGAATATAATTATTACTGTTTTTATATTATTAATGTACGATAAAAACTTTTTCGTCTTTATGTTTAAAATTTAAAAAAATATATGCATAAATACACAAAAAATTACTGGTAATGGATTTTGAATTTGAAAGCAGTATTTTCTTCAAAATTTAAAAATGCTTATGTCATGAAAAATTCAGTAAACATGTTCCAATTTTGAACATTAATTCATAATGTAATTTTGAGTTAGCTTATTACCTGGAATTTGAAAAAACATTGTTGTAAGAAAAGGGGGTATGAATAGAGAAACAGGAATTTTAGAAATATAGTGAATACTTCCTTAAGAAAAAATTTTATTTTGCATGAAGTAAATTAAATGTTTACTAAAAACGGATAATTATTCTTTATATTTTTGACATAATTTTATTTTCTGTGTTCAGTTTCAAAGAATGTGGAGCCAATTATTTGAAATTAAAATATAAAATACTGATTTAAGTACAGTTTCCAAGCTGAATGTTGATATAAATTTGAAATATTTATATTTGAAAATGTCCTGCAATAGTTCTTTTCAACAGTTAAATACATAAATTAAGAGTTTTTGACATAATTTGACTTTTGAGTATTTTAGGCATAATAAATTTTAATTTAGTGAAAAAAATGAGAGAGAGAAAAACAAAACTCAATATTCTATAATATATGTTTCTTAAGAGAAATTAATAGATAATTCAGGCTTTTTAGTTGTCAAATATAAACATCCATATTTATCTAAAGTTTTCAATTATTCCCACTGCAATATAAAATATAGTTTTTGAAAATTTAAATTTTAAAATATTTATGCTACATAAACATTTTTAATATTTTTATTTTGACTAATATAATGGTTTAGTATTAGGTGAAATTATTATATATGTTTAATATTTATTAAGTATTTTAATGACTGCAATGATATGCATTTTCATGTTTTTTTTTATAATATGAAGGAATTATTTTAATATCTTTTATGTAAAAGTTGTGCTTATTATATTAATTGGCGAAGGCTATCTATAGTTTCTTAGAGCACATTATATACATGATAATGTTTCTAGAAATAAAATTGTTTCCCTTTGAGAGTATCATTTCAGTTATGATACATTTTTCATCTTATCAAACTTTAAATGTCAAATCTTGTGGAACATATAATGACTTTCAAACTAACTAGACCGTCACAATATAGTAAAGAAACAATAAATTGATAATTTTTGTATAGTTAATTTTAATTCTAAGTTCATTAATGAGATAGATATTATACTCTTATTAAGAAATATGTAATTTTTTGATTAAACTTAATAGTATTGGGTTATTTAGCATTATTCTAATAAAAATAAATAAACTTTTGAATATTAAATTAAAAAATTCATTAAAATATATATTTATTTAAATTTTGATAAAAATGAAATTTGAATTGCACAGCAACTTATGTCTATAATATTTATAATATGAAATATAAGCCACCTTAAAATAGACATACTCAGTAATTTTCTTCCAAATTGATTATGATTTTAAATTGTAGTATTTTATTAAAAAACAGCTTATCATATCTGTTCCGATAATCAAGTTTGTATAATATATGATTTTAGCTTTCTTTTATATATGCGAATGAAAATATGCATAAATGACAAATTAAAGCATAGATAAACCATGATAAAAAGGTAGAAAAGTATAAAAAATAATATAAAATAAAGCACTTTTACTTAAGTGTTTGATGAAATGTTAATTATAAAAGAAAATGTGGTTTTAATAAATTTCCCATTACGTTCATTAACTATTATTAAAACTAAAAAATATATACGTTTTGAATTATTAATGAAATTATACACTTTGAAGTGTTTATTTAAAAAGAAATAACAAATTTATTGAAACATATATTAGCAGATGGAAAAATATCGTACTTTCTGCTGTTATTTAAAACTAATATTTTAACTATACATTAAAAGTTAAAATAGATCTTCAATACTTAATTTTTAAGTTAAGTATCATATGTGACAGTTTTGCAAAGCCTATTTTTTATAGAAAAAAATAAATTCACATACTTTAATTTCATTAACCCATACATATTTGAAGTGCACAAGTATTTACTATTTCTCAGCATAATTTGAACATTTTTTCTACAGGTTAATAAGCGTGATAAAGCTCATATATTTTTATATTTTACTAATAGAATATTATATTATTATACATTTTATACTAGTATTATATTGTACTGTAAAAGTTTCTAATTTTAAAGTTTAATATATTTATTTTTTTTTACTTACGTAGACCATATTTGATTAAAAGTAGAAATATCAAATGACAGGAGTAATTTTATTTAATATAAATATATGTGTGTTTTCGTATTTGATAGTATTAAGTATATTCTGAAGATTTAACGCCGAAGAACTAGAAAATGGTACTTATATTTATTTAGAGAACTTAAAGCCATTGGTAAATAAGAAGTCTGATCCTTCTGAAAAAACAAACCTTATTTCATTGACAAGTATTTTCGTTAGGATTGCAAGAAACGATACCTCTTATCTATCCTACTCAGAAAAAGACTCGTTATTTTCGTTTACTGACTTTATTTTCTTTCTTCCTTACTTATATTTGTGACTCCTGATTCCTAAGCGGAGAATTAAAGCTAACCTAAAAAAGAAAAAAAAAGATTCTGTGTAGAACATTTTTTCTTTAAAGTTGTGGTAAAATGTCTTTATTTCATATAGAATGTCAGATACAGAAATAGACTTCTATTTTTCAGAAAAAAAGTTCCTCTTTTAATTGTCTGTTGCCAAGTCTGGACTTGCTTCCTATTTCAAAATTCTAAATTTGTATGGTAGTTCAAAATGATAAATCAGAGTTAAAATGTTTCCGTAGTTCTATTTTTAATTCGAATAATATTTGCATTATACACAATAACACGTATAACTTTCATAACAAAAGAAATTTCCAGAACATAATAATAATTGGTAAACTAGAAGATCACTTATGATAAATAAAAAAAATCTAAAAATTTTTTTCAGCTACTTTAGATTATGACTGCATAAAAATTTATAAAATATTCAAATATATCTTTTCCAAAGAAACAAAAAAAAAAAAAAAAAAAAAAAGAAAGAATTGTTTTTCAGCCGAAATTGCTATTTTTCATAATCTGATGCAATTACTGGATTATTTATTAAAAATGATTCAATATGTTTTAGAAAATCATAAATATTTAAAATTTCAATAATATTCTGAATGGAATTTCAATAAATTCTATTAAAGAAATCAAGATTTCTTTCTTGAAAATAAATGTTACGGTATGGTTTATACTAAATTAAAGGCTTCTGAGATAGGTTCATTGACAAATCCAAAACTATATAAAAAAAGTAACTCATTTGTTTGTACAATGTTGTCTACATAATACTATTTTGTAAGCATATCAGAAAGGAATGGCAAATTGTTCATGAGTCTACAAGGATGATTCGCCAAATCATACTACGTTACTGAGAGGAAGAATAGAGTTACAATGATACTTTGATAACTCTACACATAATTTGTTGTTCTAAGGTTACTTTAAAAGCAAAAATTGTTTGGGGTTTTTTTCAATTCAGCATAGCTCCTTAATGTTCAAAGGTATCCAAAACTTAATTGGATTATCAATGTAATTAAAATTTTGCCCTTACATTTTTAGAAGAAAATGTTTGTTTCAGGAGTACAAACCATATATATGTTTTAACTTACTGACACATATATGTAGCTAGAAGTAAAATACTTCATCATGATTGCTACTATTATATTACTACAGTGCTTAACCTCTATTTTTCGATTTTGCTTAGATGTTCCTTGCTGTTAATATTTGATGTTATAAATGAATTCCTAACATCATTATTTGATTGTATGATTATTAATGAATATTATATGAGCACTCAATTTTTTTTTATTTAACCACTTATTCCTGCTACATATTTGGGTCTTGCTCAAAAGTAAAATTTCATTTTCCTTACGAGAAAAGGAAACTAATTGATGTGTTCAAAAAGTATAAATCTTTCAGTAAGCCATAGTTACAATTGATTTACTTTATTCAAATTTAAAACATTAAAACAAAATTAAAATAGAAAATTTAATATCATATGGAAAAACACTTTTTAAAACACATATCAAATTAAAAGTTTTGATGAAACTTATCTTTTATAAAATATTTATTTGCTTAAAATTTCTTCAATTTATGCAAATTCTTTTTGGAGAGTCAATTTTTGCTATCAAAACGTACTTTTTAGATTTTTTGAAGATGTCAAATTAATCGAAATGCCTAAAATTTATGTTTCTCTAATTAAAATTTGCTTTTTTTAAACAAGAAATTACACTGCCACAAGTCCTCTAAAAATTCATTTATTTTGAATTAGAAATAATTAAAACATTTCAATTAAACTTTTATATCATTCTGTGTTCCTAAAGTATAAGTTCAATCAGTCAACTTTCTTCAAAATAATTGTGAATTATTAAAATGTGAAATCAACCGTAGGTTTTGATCAAATTATTTTTAGAATCTTTGTATCTACATTCAAAATGTACTTCAAAAAATTCCATCAATGAAATCATATTTAACTAAAGAATCATAATCTACTACTTTGATTAAACTTTTATTTAATGAAATATAATTCTTATAATTTAATTCAAATTCCTTTATTAATTAGTAATAATTTTATTTTTAAAAACAAGCTATTTTGAAACATATTCTTCACGCTTTTACATTTTAAACGCTTACGTTAAGCATTGTATACTATAATGTAATTGTATAAAATTGTCACTTTCTAATATATGTTGGTAAAATATTGAAATATAGGAATAAAAATATAACTTATAACAAGTTAAATACTGGTTAGGAATAAATAAACCATATATATATTACTTAAGTAGGGCATGTGAGCTTTTCTATTGAAGATGTAGGTTCATTAGTGAGAGTTCATACCTATAAGCAAGTCATTTATAAGTCTGAGTGATCTGTGACCAGTTTCGAAAAATACATCTGTAAAGGTTATCAAGGTTTTGGAGAGAATCCTAAGCATATCTTGAACGTGATCTATTACGTTCAAGCTGTACCAATGCACTGGTCATTCCATTCAAAGTAGAGTTTTACGTTCTACATATTGATTGACAGTATAAGCTATATATGATCTTTTGTTATCGTCTATAAATATAGCATTAAGACTCATGATTGTCAAGTATACACATTTTGAAGTTGAACATGATTTTTAAGGATAGAATCCCGATAAAAAAAATTACTGTCAATTAACCAAGAGCAACGATGGAGGCATTAATGTGGCCTCCGATTGATATTCTTGCTCAAACTATGTGTTGACTTTCAAAAATATTGTAAGCTTCGAGTTCTTCTGATTTTCCAGACCCGGATGTGTCAGGAATCACTGTTTATATAAAATTAGAACTCCTCGGTGAAACATGCATCGGCTCATTGGTGTGATGTCGAATGGAGATGATCCAGAGCTTATGGCAACAAAGCTCTAGTTTGAGAAGATGTCACATGAATGAACTAGGTATGATCTGGAAAAATATGGCCATCATACAACCATCTGCAAACAGTTTGTAGTGATATCAGTATTCGTTCTGACATTTTAATGCATAAAGAATTATGATATATTGAACTCGGCTGAAAAATATTTGCTTTTAAACATACATAATGGTCTTCTAGACCATTCTAAGAAGTCCACTACCACCTCTTCCTGGCAATATATCTTCACTTTGATAATGACTCCACATGCAGCTCATGATCGAGCTACTGGCATTTAAAATCATCGCAGCATTTGACAATCTTTCCCCACAGTACACCCACTTGACTGCATACGTGTGCATGTTCTCACTCAAATACTGTTGATGACTATTTTTCAGAAATTCGAACAATAAAGTGAAGAAATGAACACCAAATAAAGTAATATCCAACGTTAACAAAAGAACTCTAAAATGAACCGGTTTCCATATAGCGTCACCTTTTACAGCTCTATGTGTGATTATGCAAGTTTTTTAGGCCTGAAAGTCTTTTGCACAGATGACTGCAAATTACATATGCAATCTTCGATATTGTTACTTTATTTCTTCTAGATTTATGCTATTTTTTTATTGCTTATGTTTTGAGACACAAACTGAGAACCATTTTAATGCAGAAGAGCATAAAAATCTTTATTTTCATATCGGAATTTTATACAATGGGAATTTCTTGTCTTAACCCCATTTAAAAATTGATAAAGATTGATCACCACAGTGTCCCGAGTGCACTTCATTATGCTTAAATCTAAAACTATACAAGCAAAAATATGTATGACTAGTCGAAAAATATCATCTTCTTGCATAAAATATTTGATAGTTTCAAAGTTAATTGTCACTTCAATTCTACCATTTCTCACCAGTGCATATCTCAGTTATTACAAACCGCATTTATAATAGCTGAGAGAAACTCTGAATTGCATAAGCAATGGGACGGTAAGCACAAAACTTTACACGTTATTCAAATTCCTCACAAAACAAAGTAATTTCCTTTACCTAAAAATGTAATATGCCAAATGAAATATCTATAATTTGTTACGAACATTTGTTTAGTAATTTATAAAAGACATGAATGTTATTGTTAGCACCTCTGATCAGGTCTATTAATCAATTCTAATTTTATTAAATACCTCTCCCGTAAAATTTTATAGTTTATTCCTTTTTTATTTTCAAATAAATTTTTTTAAATATGAATTGAAAGAAACTGAAGTGAATACCCAAAAATAATTTTAATTTTAAATAAAAAAATATTTAATCAAATGTTTCAATTATAAATTTCAACCAACAGTAATTTTTTTAATTAATAATATTGTCAAGGAAATTATTTTAAGTTCATTGATTGTCTACATGGAAAAAAACTTAATGCATTACTCGAGTAATAATTTCTAATAAATTTGTCATATTATATTTTTTAAATCTGTAATTTATTGTCTTGTTGTATAGAAGTGAAATAAATAATAAGAACTTATAAATTGTACACATTAATTAGCATAGCTAAATTTTGAAAATAATATATTAAAAATTATAAAGCGAAAGACTTATATACAGGTAGCATTAAAATAAGAATTGAAATCTAATAACAGAAAATTAAAAAAACTCACAAAAATATAATATTTGAAATTGTTTAATCTAAGTAATTTAAAATGAAAATATTATTATGTTTTAAAATGTTAAGGAATAAATGCTAGAACTCATAAAAATAATAAATTTGAAAAACATAAATATTCAAGGAAATAGAGAGGAACAAAGATAAGTTTTTTTTTTCTTCTCATAAGCATAGTGAATAAAAAGGATAGGAGTACCAAGTACATTTCTTTAAGGTACTGTTTTTACTTATATTATTATTAAAATTAAGGTTTTGCTTAAAAATCCCAAATATTTAGTACCACGAGTAATACAATCTGCCTTCGATGAAAATATGAGAAAGTGACAATAGAACAAAATATTTATAAAATATACTTAATATATTATGTTTATTTAATATAACATGCACTTTTTAATATACTCAATGGGTTTCTTTTATTATAAAAATTCAAATTTTGGAGAAAAATGTATTTAACTTTGTTAGACCTTATATGGCAATGAGCTTCTAGATTTGCATTGCCCAACATTCATAGAATTTTCCGTCATAGAAAATACTGATTTTTGCAATGCAAGACTTCTCTTGTATCTGACAAGTGTAAAAAAATTGTATTGACACATGTTGTTTCATTATATATCTGAAACAAAAGTCTGCCTAGTTAGGTGTTATATGGAATCATTGCATACATTTCATAAGGCATTGACGTCAACTAGATATATCATAGTTGGCACTTTGTGATTATTTATCAAAGTTATATGTAAATTACTATGTTCTAATATTTTAAAATGCAATAATTAAGGTATAGATCCCTAAGTGATATAAGAAAATATTATTTTCTACCATTTTGAACAAACAAAAAGCGAGAATAAAATGAGAAAAATAAAATAAAATAGGTAATTTCTTTTAAATTGTTTCTTTAAAAAATCGATTGGTAAATAATCAGATGACTAAGGGTTGCTGTGTAAAAGTAGATTTATAATATGCATGCAAATTGTGATGTTTGGTACAAGCAAAATAAAAAAGAAAAATTTATAATAAGTAATATAGAAATATAAATAATTAGCAGTAAAATAAAAATAAGGATAAAATGTAATTTGATGAAAATTGATAGAAAATTTTAATCAAAAATTTATCTTTTTCATTGGTAAAAATTAATTTAAAATTTACAACTTGAGGATATACTCAAACTAATATTTATTTGTGAAAGAATAATATAAAAGTTAAATAAAAGAATATTAAATTATGATAAGCTGAATTACAAATCATAAGCAACTGATTTAAGAATCTTTGAAAATATCAAAAGCTTAATTAATGTGCACATGCAAAAAATGCAAATTAGAGCTTAGTTTTTACATCACTAGTTAATATGACTTTAAATTATGTGATATGTTACAATATATTATTAAAATACTTTTGCAAACAAAATTCACTTCGAAAAATCTATTAAATTTTTCTAAACATAATATTTTCAGCAATTAATAAATCTAGAGACATGTTTCATTGCTTAAAAAAAAAACAATTAGGGGAAATGTTTATTTATGAATTTGTGTGTGTGTTTGTGATCTAGTTCTTATTACTTATAAATTTATTTTACATTATCTTAAATATAATGATTTCATTCTATCAAGTAGTAGAAGTTTAAAATCCAGTTTAACTTAAAAAGTAATTGAATATTAAAAACAAAACAAAAAAAGAATATGAAGACAACGAGTATTCAGTAGGATCATGATTAATTTGAATTTCATTTGCATGATTTGTATAAGTAGACATGTTTATTTTTACTATAGGCTTAAATGATACGTAAATAAGTAGAAAAGCCAATGAGGTTTTACATTAAACAATGTTAGCGTGTATCATCCACAGTTCTAGTATTGAAAACTATAAATCAGCATCGATTTCATGATAAAGTCAAGTATTTTTACAACTCAAAAATTAACTAAATTCAGAAATAAGCTACATTACAAATGTTTGATCAGAAAAGGATTCTCCAATATATGTTGAAAATGAAATCTCTAGATGATGGTGCATAACAAGAATTTGATGTTTGTGGAAATTTATGCCTAGCCTGAATGATTTTGAAAAATGATGTGATATATCAAATTTTTAGAATCATTTTAACTCTGACATTTAAGGCTATTTGGTTTTAACCAGAGATATATGAAAGACTGCAATACTTTGAAGATGTTCATATAAAATGTCCATACTCTTCTAGGATTCTGATTATGGGATTGCTTAAAAGTATCATGGAAAACTATACATTTTTCAAAGCTTTATACATTTAATATTCAATTACCGCATGGAGAAAAACACTAACGGCCGTATTCACCAAACACGGGTTAACTTAAGTGTAGCCTAACTCGGATATAACTCAACTCTAGTATGACTCGCCAATTCTTATTCACGAAGCGGGGAAATTCCCGTTTAAAACAACTTTGGAGTTAACCGAACACGACATGTAAGAGGGCTTCTGATTGGCTAGAAATCTTGCACATCAATATCAACAAACATATATCTTAAGTCCACCATTGTTTTCTGACTCAGCGCCAACACTCCGAAATCGTAGGGTCATTCTAGGGATCCGTATAGGCGAGTTAATCGCTGTTTTTGTCTTGGTGAATAACGTTTCATGATTTAATTCGCCCTATACCCTGAAACCTCGTTTAACTCTGGATAAAGTTTCAGGATAAAGATCTGAAAAAACACATTTTAAAATTATTTTGAATGTTATTAAAAGTTCAAAGCATTCTGTCTTTATGATGTTGTTAAGGTGTGTTATTTTAAAATAGATAAATAAAATATATGCAGCACAGATTTTTGATTTGGTGCACAAATAAATTGCATTTGATCCATGATCTTTACCACTTTATGTTTACTTCATCGATTGTATAGGTTAATCTGGATGTAAAGTATTGCTATCTTTTGCAAAATTATTACGATTCATCTTTATCATATTCCAAATAACTTAGTAAGCGATAGTGACATGAACTCAAATAAAAAATAATCACCAAAATTATTATTGAAAACTGGGAAACTTATTATTATATGAAATGTATGTACATATTTGGTAAGCATACACATGAACTACAAAGGATTTAAATGAGAAATTTTACTCGGGAGGACACTCAGGGAAGGTTACGAACATCAATAACAGAAAATATTTCTGCCGTAAAAAAATGTTTGATGATGTCCAGTGGTTGACATGCCATTAGACATATAGTTAATCTTAGATCTTTATTATACCTAAACTCCATTGAGGGCCTATAAGACTTTATAAACAAAGTAGGTGACCCAAGACAATGGAACTAGGAAAAAATTGGGCTTGGAGCATGGTACAAAATGCAACAATGCAGAGGTGCCACATATCTGACAAGCTCAAGAAGAAGAAGAAGTACATCTTTATTCACCAGCAGTTCATTCAATTCTGAGTGACCGTTTGCACGTAAAAAAACTTCTTTGTCTCAGGATGCAACATAGTCTGACGGGGAAGCAATTGTCTTGCCTTGTAATGTGGTGTCGAAAGATGCTGAAAATATTTGATATTGGATAATTTCAGTATGAACTGCATAGTGACACGTGAAGCGACTTTGTTCCATTAAGATGTGCCAATAAAAGCTGAAAACAAAATTTGATGTTTGGCATTGATTAAATATTTTAAAGTATTATATAATCTTGATCTATCTATTAAGAAAAAGTTGATAGCAATATTTCTAAAATCGAGTGAAATTAAAGTTCATACCATTTTGGACACACGAAAGATCGTCATAGCTAAGAAGTATACTGAAAAATATATTTTTCTAAAGACTCTGAAAACCTTGAATCTGAAATCAAGAATGTATAATTACTGCTTCATTACCATGACCAAGTTTCCCAGTTATAATCTAACCCTTATTGGTTACTCCAGGCCAAAGCCTAGAGTAATCAATAACGGTTAGATTATAACTGGGAAAATTTTTTCTGAATACACCTCTTACAATTAAGACCTTCTCCCAATGATCGCATTGTTTTCACATATGAAATGAATCATAAAAGGAAAATTATTTATAAGGGATGAGAGCCTCCTAAGGACTAATCCATAACCCATGAAATATTTGTGAAATTATTGCTCAAAATGTTCTCGTTCTGAGAATTAATTTCACGGACTCTAAAAGGCACAACGAATGTGGCTCACTCACGTATGAAATTCTCAAAGCTATTTTAAGGACAAATTTCAGCTCTTCCAGAAGTGCTTTGAATGTGATGGAAGCTATTTAGTAAAATTCAATATTTAAGGTTTGCTCGCAAAAGTTTTGTAGTTCCTTTTGAATATATCAACGTACTATAAACCACAAAATAAATGAAAATGTCAGATACCCTGCCCGCTTAAAGTTCAACTAAATTTAGGATGTAAACTAATTAATATTGTATGCATTAATAATATTAATGTAAAATATATATTCATTTATAAGCAGAAAAACTTCTTTTCGTATGAAATTGAAACAAAACATTTAACGTTATTTTTCGGATATTTGTAGTATAGTTGTCTTAAGAACATTTTGTTTTAAAGAAAACTTGAGTCAAATTAATAAAACATTTTTAAATAATTGCTTAATTAATTTTTTTCTTGATTTAGCTTAAATCTACCTCATTATAAGTTTTGAATATAAAATATTAATCACAATCTTATACACAGGTATTAAAAAAATTAATTTAATACATTTTAATTTCAACTTGCAAAATTTATTTATACATGAAACTGCTAAGTTTTCCATTTATTTTGAATTGTAAGAGTAAAAAAAATCTGGCTTAGAATTTTAATTTTTTTTTCTGAATGTGAATATATTTTACCATATAATTCTGTTTTCATGAAAACATTTGCAATATCACATAATGTCAAATAATTTGAAATAAATTTTTGATTATTTCAAATGTGTGAAGAAAAAAATCTTTAAATTTTCAAGTATGTTTAAGTAATGGGCTTAGGAATTTCAAATTAAAAATGAATCTATTAATTATTCTTAATACTTGAGGGAAAAACTTTGCTCAATCAATAGAAAGGATTAGCCGAATATTTCAGAGTGAATTTTTAAATCACTTAAGACAATGAGTTGGAAAACTATTTTCCATTGTTCTAGGGGAATATATATATATATATATATATATATATATATATATATATATATATACTCCGTTAATATTATAATATTAACGGATTATTATAAAATAAATTAATACCTTATAAAATTAAATATTGATATAGAAAAATAAAAATAACCAATAAATGAGTTTTTAAATCATCCTTTGGGTTTTAATTTTTTTTTCAGCAAAGAATCATGCACTTTGTGCTTTTTTAAGGTCACAAATAATAAATATCATTAAAATTATGCTCATATCCTACATAGATATAATAATAAATTTATATCACTCACTTTCTATTGGAGATATAAAGTACTATAATAAGAGTAAAATAACAAAATATAAGATAGATATTGCTTTTCCATTTTATTAAATATGATATATTTATTATTCAGATAAGGTAATCTCTCAAAGAATAATTACTAACAAAAATTTTCATTGGTATATATCATTTTCAGAAGAAGTGTACTGTGTATAAATAATAAATTAAAAATATATATACGCACATATATAAAATAGAAAAATTGGAACAAGTTTCTCCAAAACCTTTCCAGAGAACCGAACAAAGTACATTTAGGAAAATTACGATGTCACGCTCAGTCATCCTTAAGTAGGCCAGTTGGAATCAACATTATCACACAGGTCATCGCGGTTTCTAGCTATTCTGTGATTTAAGATCGATCACTGCAAATAGATGTTTAAGGTAACCCAATAAAAATAACTTTGTTTATAAAAAGGGCAAAATAAAAGTCGTCAAAAGGAGTTAAACGCTTTTTTAAATGACTCAATTACCAGAAGGACATTGGAATAAGTACAGGATAACTCCTGTTAAATATTGAAAAGAATCTCTGAGATAGCCATGTTTTAAATTCAGAAATGGTTGTTAACATTGAAGAAAGAGCTTTGTTGCCAAAAAGATAAAATAATATCCAGACATTATTGTTTGAACAAAAAGTACGTACTCAAATTATCATTAACAAACACATCTTACAGAAAATTAATTTTTGAAAATAAAAATATTTTACTGAGGCAAAATTGTGAACTTATCACAGCAAAATAAATAAATTTAGTTTTAATCATTAATAAAGTCACCTAACAAAAATGTGCTTGCTCGGAAAGATGTCATTACGCACATATGAAATTAATATAGACTATTTTGCACCAGTTGTTGGTAAACTCTAATAAAAAAAAATGTTAAATGGTTATGCTACTTGAATTTTGTGACATTTTTATACCTTTTTAGTTACTGTAATGAGCGGATTTACTGTGCCAACTTGTTGGACCAAGTCTTAAAGTAACATTAACGTTTAGAAAACAGTGATGATTGTGTTTGTCTCTTTCATGTCTTCCATTTGACAATCCTACCACTTTGGCTTCACTAATTAAAATTGCTCAGTCAAACTCTCAAATTATTATTGTGAACTTTCATGATGATGGAATAGTTCTGTTCTTACGGGGATTCATTCCACGCCATATTGAAAGTGATCTGTAATGTTAAGTATATGGAGAAATTTAAGATCATATTTAAGAAGTTCTATTATGACTATTCCTTCATTTTTTGTAACTTTCGATTACTCTTAAAAAATAAAAATTTCTTCTTATTTGAAATTTATTTTGAAAATTGTTTTAAATAATTTTAAATTGTCTCAATATTACGAAGATATGCTTAAAACATTAATAACTTAAGAAAGATAAAAAATTTCAAATTCTAATAACAAACGCAGTTAACAAATATATTTATAAATAACTGGGAATAAAATTCAATTTTATCTATGATAGATTTTTTTTAAATTTTTATATATAAATAGTATAATTTTTCTTAAAAGTTCGCAATACACATTGTGTATACATACTTGGGGTTATTTGAGAATCAATCTAATCACTTCCTTAATTCAGTCAACAAGTTCCCCTCGGTCAAAACAATTTCTAAGTAGGGCGTTTCACAGTTTCAGAAGCTAATGTGCGTGGTCTCTTCCCTCATGCCTAATAAACGCAGCAGGTGTTCTCAGTTTTCAAAGTTAACCTTTTGATTCCGACTTCTTCCTGCCAAGGAAAGAGGTTTCCGAGGTGAGAGGGAACATTTCTTTCCCCCTATATATATATATATATATATATATATATAAGGTAGTTATATTAGTTTGGGGAAAAAGTAATCCATTATTTTTTCCGTAGACGTCTGTAGTGATCGATATCTCGTGAGGAATCTATCAAACAATTTCAGATTTATGCTCGTTGGAAAGGTGACGTTTGACACTAAAATATCCTCTTGCGGTTTTTTGTTTGATTAATTCAGTTACGAGTACAAGATTTTAAAAATGGAAGACAACAAATAGAAAATTCGATACATTTTCGTTTTTCTCTTGTAACGGCGAAAAAGATATCCAGGTGGCTAAAATTGTGAAAGGTGTTTATCGTCCTATATAAGACTGTAACAACCAGTTACGTACAATTTTGGCCTCGCATGTGGATACAGCATCGTCGAAAATGTCTATAAAATGTCAAAAATGATCGAAGTTAACCGCATGTCAGCAGTCGTAATGCGCAAGACCTAAAAATCTACATAAAAGCTGTTTTAAACATTTTTACAAAGTGAATCCAAAAGAAATTACTTAAAGTTCACGTAAAAATAATGGATTTCTTTTTCCCCAAACTAATATATATACAGAGAGAGAGATTGCTTGGTAAGTAGAGTAATACGTGAGGATTTCGATGATGTTTGATTCAGTAATAAATAAGTTCATTAGCCTTAGAAAGAATTTCCTTTAAATTAGTTATTAATCTTGGAAAGAAGGAAATTGTGAAACACTTGAACAAATGCGTTGTTGAAGATTCTCTCCGACTATCTCAAATATTGTTTTTATAAATTCAAGTATGACATCAATGCACTAAAAAATTAAATCTTTATTTATAAGTATAAAATATATTCTAGTATATGTAAAAATGTATGCGGTGAGTCACATCATGCAGTTTTAGTGTTCTGATAATTAAAAATTTTGTATACATTACATACAATACATTTGTAAAGCTTAATCCTCTCTTGTTTCTTCTATGTAGGAATATATTGCTTAAATATCGCTATCCACACAAACACACACACAACGAATTTTATAATAATATCATCAATAACTTTTTGGGAGAATTTATTTTATTAAAATTATTTAAAATTTGATTAGAATAAAATTTTATTAGAATTATTTAAAAGTAAAAGTTAAAAATGACTTCTGAAAAATCAAGTATTTTTTGCAGTTTTCATATTTTACTATACTTTTTGCTCAAAATTTATCCTTTTATTCATTAGTAAAATCTTATATTTATCACAATATTCTAGTCATTTTTGATAAATTTATTTTCCTACCATTTTAAACAATCTTTTTCATTATCTTTCACAAAACAAGAGTTTCAATTAATAAATTGTTCGGAGATCATTAATCTTGTATATTGTCTTCATTTATCTACCCAAAAGTAGAATAATTCTAAAAAATTTTAATTCGAATTCATCAATCTTACCAGTCCATTTTGATTTAAATTTAGTTTTAAATTCTCGTGGTAAATAGAATATTTATAAAGCATAGCTGCTTTTAAAAAATGAGCTTGTAACTAAGTAAAATGAAATGACTTTGAATTAATATTTGTATAGTCATCATTATTCGGATTCATCATAGCAATCAACATAATTTGCAAATTCTTCAGAATCATCCAATTGTGCTCTGATTTTCATTTACCCAATTATTAAAATAATTCTTTTAATTAGGAAATCATCTAAATAAAAAATATTCTACTGAAATGAAGACAAATTTGCAATTTCCTCCCGGAAAAAAAGAATCAACATGCTATTTTTTTTTTTTTTTTTTTTTTTTTTAAATTCTCCCCAGTCGAATTTTTCACACTTTCGAATATTTTACGACTTTCTGACATAAACCGGTATTTCCCCACTGCTGCCCGAAAGGAAACATGATGAGAAGGAAGTGAAGCACTGGAAAGGGGGAAGAAATTCCTGGAATCAAAACTGCCCGAGAGCCACATTCTGAGAAACTCAAGACTTCACAAGGGTATATTTTCTCATCATGTAGAAAAACAGATCCTCGTTTCTTGCTCAAGACAGTTGAATCTGCCCTTTCTTGGCGTAGTTTCTAAAAATTAACTACCATCAATTAAGAAATAAACTATCCAATCATTTACAAACTTCAGTAAGAAGGAAGAAGATCAAAGGGTGCAACACCTGATGGTTTAATTGATATTGAAAGAATAGTGGAAATAAAATGTCCTTTTTCCCCCAAAGACTTTTCCTTCAGAAGAAGCAACTTTAAATAGAAAATTCAAATTTTGGAATTTAACTAAGCAAAAACAAACTGATATAATATCAACAAAAGACATAAGTAATTTTGTCAAGTGCAAGGGCAGTTGCATATAACAGAAAAAATGTATTGCCTGTTGTATATGGACACCGAAAGGCCACAAAATAGAAAAGGTTTTTGAGGAAAATATGTTCTGGGAAAAAGAAATGGAAGATAAACTTAAAACTTTGGATTATGATTGCTTACAACCAGAACTAATTGATACTTGACCAAACGGTCGATGAAAATCTGAGATCTACTATCTGTTATAGAAGAAAAAAAAAAATATATATATATATATATATAAAAGAAAGAAAGTTAGAATAGTTATAAAAGAAAAAATAATTTTAAAAAAAATATGTATATACCAAAAATCTCAAAAATATTTCTCTCTTTTTTATATGTGTACATATTGTAAATATAAATTTCTTGTTTTACCTTCTTTCTTCTTGTAAAATTTCTTGTATTATAAATACCTGATTGAAAATTTACCCAGCTATTATAATGTAATTATATATGTTATATATCTCTTTTTTATATATATTTTTATATATATTTTTTATATATATTCTTTATATATATTTTTTTTAAATTAACCTGACAAAAATTTTTATGCTTTCAAATGTTTATTATACATACTTTTTAACATATATATTCTTCATAAAGTTAAAAAAGAAATTTTTTAGTTACTTTGTATATAATATCGTTTAATTACTGTTTCTTAGAACATGTTTATGGTAATAATATTAATTCATTTTAATTTTATGTATAGCAAATTGTGTAATGTGTTGAAGATCTGCGAGGTTGTTACAATGGAAGAGTATAATTGTGTTTTTGAATTAACCTTGACATGCAAATACTATCACATTAATATAATAAGAATATGCATTGTACTCTTGTTTGTTGAACTCATGCGGTCAATTTTAATTTAAATACATATCTTTGAAGAAATTTTTTCCATATTGCATCTTGAAAGCATAAATTAACTTCATTTAATGTGTCTTATATTGAATAAAAATTATATTTAAACAATGTTTTGCGTTTTCTTGTGTAATAATATACTAACAAAAAGAAGATTAGGTTGCAATTTACATTTATATATGTACGTACGAAATTAAATTATCCATGTTTTTTTAAAAATGAAGTCAAATTTAAATTTAAAAAATTTTAGAAATTGATTTACTTTTTTAATAATTTTGTTATAAATTTTAGTTTAAAACATAAGCAATTGGAATTTTATAAAATTATTATTTCAAATTAGTTGCCTTTGTAAACATAAAAAATTAATGGAAAACTTATGTAAATACCAACAAAAAATAAAAATGCAAAATATATATTTCCTGACTGCCTAAAATATATATTTATTGCGAAACTAAAAATTTTAATGAAATCATTGCAAAAATGAATTGCTTGGATGCGAAACTACTTTTTACAAAATATATGTAACTCCGATATTGAATTAGGAATAATAGTACATATATAACTTTCGAAAATTAATAAAGATTGAATGTAAATTTGATGCCTGAATTGTCTTTCCGTTTCCTGAATGTGATTCCAGAATTAAAACAATTCAAATAAGATTGTTTTAAGTTCTGCAGATAGACTCTCCATTTTTATAAAAATCATTGATAGAAACTATAAGTCAAAGTCACACACACATTTTATAAAGGAAGAAAAGTTATTGAAAAACTGATAAAAAAATTACATTTTTATCCTTATTGAAATTTATAAGAAATAAAATTTTTTTGTCTATTATGAAAATACTTGGAGAGAAATGTCCCTGCTTTGTTTTCTCATGAAGCCCCCTATTCAAAGCAAGTTGATTTGAGATTAAATCCCGAAAAATAAAGTAATAAATATACTTTCAATGTATTTTATATTTTTAATTTAATTTGAATATTTATAGTTATTTTTGAGCATTTAATGAATAATAGCAAAATTGCTGAATTTTTTTATGCATCTGCATAGCATATTTTCTAAATGGAAAGCTGAACTCTAAAAGTAAATAAAAAAATTATTTCTTCACAGAATCTCTGAGCAGCTTATTCTCCCTCAATACTTGATAATTTAGCAAAAGACATTTCCGGTGTGAGATTTCAGAAGCGTTTGAACTAACCTTTTTCCCCAGCTATGTGATTTATTGACATACAGTTCCAGAAAAAAAAATACCCTGAGGCAATTGTAGACCCTCAAAAGAGAACTGGTAGTCTTCAAGACAAACTGACCACATCACATATGCGGAGAAAATCTGCGTCGAAACAGGCTGGGGAGGGAGGGTTGAGATCACCTTACCCCTCAGCAGTTAAGTGATCTCTGGTTCACACCCCCTGTCAATTCGTCCCTATTGAGTTAAAAACAATTTTCTTTGTAAAAAGATGCATTGGTTTGGCTAACAAGTTAAAACTCAATAATCAACTTCTTCATTCTCTGTAAGAACAATCGCTCCAAAACAAATGTGCTAGATGGCGCTGAAGCACATTTCAATAATTATTTTGATTAACCAGTCCCCTTAACGATTTAAGCTCACTTATGATATTCCGTAAGTTTTTAATCTCAAAGTAATTTTTCACCAAAAAATTACACTGTTTTCGTTTGAATAATAATCTAGTTTGATAAGAAAAGGAACTTATTATTGCTAACCAGAGTTTGTCAACCAACTAGTTTCCATTAATTGCGAGCACGCAGTTGTGAAATTACAAATCACACGTTCTGCAAGTTAAACAAAATTAAAAAAAGAGAAGGTATAAGTTTTAAAAATAAATGTATACTTTGAATATCAATTGTATACATAAAGAAAAAAAATATTTCAATAAGTTACCATTGAAAAGAAATTCAGATGAATTTCCATAAATAAACATTGCCTGGAAAAAAAATAGCACAAAACTTAAGCGTCATAGATATTTATAAATATGCACTTTTTCTAATGACTTAAAAATACAAACTAATTCTAAATTTAAGTATAATAAGTTAAAGAAAATTAAACGAAAGCATTTAAAAAATAAAATTGCGATGAAAAAGTGTTTTATAAATAAATGGGGAAAATGATCGTAAGCATAGAGAAGAATAACTACGTAAATAAATAAAAAAGAAAGCTTGGTTCATTCATAAAAAAAAGTTTTTTTTTTTTTTTTACAAAAATGTTTTAGTTTACCAATTAGTTCAAGTCAATCAGCATACGCCTTCTTTATTTTTTCAAACCACAAGAAAAAAGAAAACATAATAAAAAATAAATAAATTACAGAAGCAAAAACACCGCCAAAAATAGTTTTATAAAGTGAAAAAAAAAAAAAATCTGTATGAAAATCATTTAACATTGCGATATCGTGCTTACCACCAGAAGACTCTTTTAAAAGTTGTATACTTCCACTCAAAAACCTTTTATTTTAACAACTAAAAAATGAAACAAATGCAAATTTAAAGAAAAACACATGATAAACACGATGCCCTAGCAATAAAGAGGAAGGCAAAAGAAAAAAGAATTGGTTGTATTAACGCGCCAAATGAATGTATATTATACATATATATTCATGTGGCGATCAAAATGTGCAAAATCGACAGAAAAATCGATTTTTCTATTTTAGCCTATAATAAAAATAGGAATCATTCTCTAAATTTTGCAAAAAAAAAAAAAAAAAAAAAAAGTCAGATATTATTAGACAAAGTTATTAGTGTTTTAATAGTGTAAACAGAATACCGCACCCTTTTTCATATCTACCCGAAAACGTAGACAATAACACAAGGACATTGGATTTGAATAATTACTAATTTCCAATGAAATATATGTGTTTTTTGAAAGCTAAAAGTGTCGAATATCAAATTTTGGCAAATATTATATGACGGTCACAGTTAAAAGTGATAAAAATAAGATACATATTTTCTTTTTTGTAAGCAATCGTCCACTCCCATTTATAAACTCTCATGTTATGCAAAATAATTATTCACGCAATAATAAATTCCGGTTTCAGGATGTGATACATTTTTACTACATCAATATTATTTACTATTTTTTATATGAATTCGTATTGCAACCCTAATCTCGTTGAATGCTCACTGCTACTTTTATGTTGATGTCAAAACTTGCAATTCCATTTTTAATTCGTAATTTCAATTTTGCCCTGTTCTATTTTATTTAAGAAACAGTTCTTTTCAGAACTAGTTATTCATATTTATTGCACACAAATAGTGTTTGATATATTTTTTTTTGTATCAATTATTGTTGCTTGTACAGAATGAGCTTCAACTGCAAATGAGTTTGTTCTTATGAATAAAAACTGCTTATTCAATCTTCTGAAGAGTTTTCAATTCAGTAATTGAATTTTTAGATGTTTTTAGGCCTGTCTTTTGAAGTCTTCTTAAGCCTGCTGTTTAGATGCATCCACTCATGAAAATTTAGTGAAATTAGGTCTTTATTTTAAGTCATGCAATGGAAATTTCGATTCAACCTTCTCTAGAAACTATGAAATTTGTATAGGAAAAATATAAATGGTAAAGCTCTGAATATTCAAAAGATAAAAACCTGAATTTTAGCCACTCTTTATCACTGTATGTCAACAAATAAAAAGTCCGAATATAACAAATACCCCACGAAGCACTTATCATGGTGTTTTTATCAAAGAGTTTTGGCATGCAATGAAACACAACAAGGTCAAATACTGATAGAACTCAACTTTGAGAAAAGTTGTCAAGTATATGCTACCAGTGCACTAAAAACTGGCTTTTTATGAAATTCTTCTCTGTGAAGCTTTTGTGAAAAATCAAAATTCAAATGATTCTTTTCACAGTTGTATTTGGAATTAAAATGCTCGAAAGATACATTTGTATCAAAAGAAGACTAGAATGTGAAGGTAACTTTAGCCTTCAGCGTGTTCAATTTTAGAGCTTTATTTAAAACTACATGCAGGAGAGTTGTCATCAAAAACCATGTGTTCAAACTTTAAAACTTACAGCGAGAAAAGATGCAACAAGACTTCACAAAACATAGAAAAACATCATATACTCATAAATTGCAAAAAAATTCAAAAAATATAAAAGAGTAAAAAACTATCAAAATATTTGTAAAAGCTTGAAAAAATTATAATTCAGTTTTCAGTTTATGTTATTGCCTTGAAAGAAAAAAATGTAAATAATAATATCTTTAGATGAAAGTATATTTTACACATTATAAATAAAAAATATATGTAATTCTAATAATTTTTTGTAGCTTTTTTTACATAAAATAACTTTAAAATGTATTACTTTATTATATATTCCCGATACTGTTTATATATAGATATTTAAAATTTGAAAGTTATATATTTATAATTTATACTTTTTTGCAATATAAAAATTATGATATACATTATTTGTTTTGATTGTTAGAAACAATTTTAAAAAAGCAATATGTAAATATTTTATTAATTAAATTAAACCACATTAACTTTTTGGTTTTCTTTATAATAATAAAACATACTTTGATGACAAATTCAATAAAATGAAAGTTAATGATGTTATTTAAGAATCAAAGTACTGATTTAATTTCTAGAAAAATAAAATATTGTTTGTTATAGAAAAATGAAATATTCTTTTGTTTCATTATACATTTATGTGTGTGTGTGCGTATAATATTTATGAAAATTGAAAGAATATTTCTTTATATAAGGCAAGTCAGTATTACCATTTATCGTATATTTTAATTACACTTATTTTCATTTCTAATTTATGTTTTAACTTTAAATATCACATTTTATGAATAATGTGTGTTTAATATCTATTCCAACTTTCAAGCAAATTGCATTAAATTTGGAAAAAAAAAATAGATTTGACTGTCCACAGTTCCCAAAAATGTATCTAATGTATGATACATTACTAATTATCTAAACTCTTAATAAGCCTTCGGGAATTTACATTTTTATATGATTAATTACTATTAAATATTAATTAGTACACTCTTTATTAAAGTGAGGAAAAATAATCGTGAAAATAAGAAGTGGATGAGACATTTTGACTTAAAATATATATAAAAATTTTATGAACAATCTCCAAAATAAATAATTTAAATTAATTAGAAACAAATGATTGATTTATAAAAGCATTCTTGAAACTTAATTAAGAAGATTCAATTTCCGAACGCTTATAGAAACAAAGTATTCCTGTATAACTTGAAATTGTATCACAGAAAGAAAATAAATGAAGTCTTCCTCGAATGAGTATCAAATTAAAAACACAAAGATTCAATGAAATTCGATATTGGAAACTTTAATGAGTTTCGGAAAGCAATATCTATAAGAATGTCCATCCAATTTTGAATGTAATTTGTTGGTTTGGTATTGGTAACAATTCCACTTCTTAAATTGTTATTGCTTTTTCAAAATTGAAATTTAGATACTGTTTGTTTTAAATGAAGTTGAATTTTTTTAGTTTCAGAAAAAATAGAAATAGAACTATAAAGTTTTTTAATATTATTTATTGCATACCATCTTTTCACAAAAATGTTGAATACAAATTTCGCGAGAATTCAATATCTATGATTTTTTCTAACATACGTTTAAACGTTAAAAAAAATACAGCATATTTATTAAAAATATCCGATTTTTAAATTTAGCTGTAATTTTAATTCGGAGGCAACAAGATACAAGTTTTATAATATTGTATTAAAAAACTAATATCTAATACATTTCTTATCAAAAATATAAACTAACTACTTGCTTTGCTTATGAATATAGCCCTACTTGAAATTATTGTTTTAAAAAATTTAAAACCGTTATAAAATTTATGAAACTGATAAAATTACAATTTTCTAAAAATTTTCTTTCCGTTAATCATGATAATGTATAGAAAATATTTAGAAGACTTAGTGTCTTAATATAAAAGAAAATTTCTTGGATAAATATATTCATGTCTCTTTGAAAAAATTAATATCAAATAATATGTACATTATATATATATATATATATATATATATATATATGAATGCAGTTGTGATACTCTAATACTTCCTGTTGCAAAAAAATACTGTGTGAATTGAAGCCTAATAATGATAGATCAATTTTCCTCATTTAAATATTTTATTGGTGTTTAGAATTAATATTTCCTTGATATTTTTTATTGCGTAGTATTTCATGAAAGATAATATTAACTTAATTATTAAAACACTAAATTTTTAACAGGCGATTTAAATTTAAAATATTTCATGCCTTGATCACATGAAAACGTCTTTAATGCAGATAGCAGCAATATAGTATGATGAAATATACTTTTAGACAAAAAAAAATGGAAATGATAATATTAATAACTAATTTTGATTTACACGACCTTTTATGCACCAATAAATATTACTAAGAGTATGAAACTGAAAACCAAATGTTCCTTGCAATTTATTATTTCAATTTATATTTTCAGGTGTAATAAATTAAATATACCTCATCACTTTTAATGGCAGAAATAATAGTCGTTTATTGAAAGGATGAAAATAAGAGCCAACAGAACAGCTTATCTTTCCAGAACACACGCACTCTCAAGACTACTTCACTTGTATAATGTGTTAGACTGAAATGTATTTTTTAGTAATGAGAAGAAAGAGAAAATATCATATATCCAAAAATATTAAATAAACCATTTGCTATGTAATGATATTTAGCCTTACTGATATGATATAAAATAGGGAGTTTATTTTCAGAGCAATAACACTTCCACAAGTCAATAAAAAGTTATTTTCAATAATATCTTCAGTTCTAACAATTTCTCCTACTGATACCCTTGTAGTTATCGAAAAATTATAAAAGTTGTTCAGATACTTTGGTACCGAATCTCACTTTATACGTATCATTGCGAAAAGTTTTCTCATTTACGTGATAAAAAGTGGCATAAAACTTGATTACCGCTGAAAAAGTACGATTTCTTCTCATGGAAGTACTGTTTATTGTTTTTGAAACGCTGGAATACACTTCATTATATATATATATATATATATATATATATATATATAT
>JAPDSC010157989.1:0-13501 GCA_026290005.1 Latrodectus geometricus | reverse complement strand
TATATATATATATATATATATATATATATATATATATATATATATATATATATATATATATATATATATATATATATATATATATATAGTGTTATTCTATCTTTCATTATATTCAACATAGTTAAAGTGAAATATACAGCAGTAATTTATAAATAACAACACCGATTAAATATAATTGTATTGATTATATTTTCCCTAATTTAGTTATTTAAAGAAAATGAATCTCTATTGAACCAATGGTTTGATCTAAGTACAAAACAGTAACGATTCTGGAATTTCATGTTTTAAATGCTGGTATAAGTCAGAAAATATCTTTAACTAATTTCATAAAGTATTTTAGTAATCAATTTAGCAAAGTAATTAAAAATTCTGTTCGTTTTAAATGCCTCAATTTTAAATGACGTTAAGTCGCATTTCTTTTTTATGTATAATTGCATGAATGATAATTGTACATCTCCGATAATAATTGGAAAAATAAATATTTTATTAAATAACTTTACTGAACTTTTTTTTTTTCAGAAAAGAGATTTGATTTGTTTCAAATGGAAATACTTGTCATTATTCAAGCCCATGTGCATGTATTTTTTTTATGTTAATAATAGCATTAAATAGCAGAAATAATAGCAGTAATAAAAAAACTAAATTAGCAGGAATTATTGAAGTTTCATGAATTTCGATATCCAGTGTTTGGAAACACTTCTTTAGGAACTGGAAATGTAGGTCGAAAATCAGAATATGATATTAAACAGGCATTAACTTTAAATTACAATGGCTGTTTAATGCTTTGTCTGAAAAACATTGTAATTAAAATTTTAATTTTCTTCACAATAAATTCAATTAAATCGTCTATAAAATCAGTTTCCTAATAAGTATATGTATGTTATCAGAATATCAACGCCAGCATTGGACTGTTGATATATTGAAATGTGTTGCCTGGTCTGACGAGTCTTGTTTTAAATTGTATCAAGTGAATGGACATGCATGTGTATAGAGAGATCCTCATTAATCCATGGATCCTGCATGTCAATTTGGGACTGTTCAAGCTTGATGAGGCTGTGTGATGGTATGGGTTATGTGCAGTTGAAATGATATAAGATCTCTAGTACGTCTAGATACTGCTATGAGAATTGACACCTACAAAAACATCTTGTCTGATCATCTATATCCATTCTTGTCCATTGTGCATCTCAACGGACTTGGAGAATTCCAGCAGGACAATGTGACACCCCACACATCCAGAATTGTTACAGAATGGCTACAAGTACACTATTCTGACTTTAAACACTTCCACTAGCCACCAGGATCCCCAGATGTGATTATTATTGAGCATGTATTGGTTAGCTTGTTCAAATGAGAAATTAGTCTCCCAATACTCAAACGGATTTATGGACAGCCCTGCTGGATTCATGGTGCCAATTGTATCTAGAACTACTTCGAACCTTAGTCCATACCGCATCGTGTTGCGTCAGTTCTGAGTGTTAGAAAGAAACCTATGTGGTATTAGACAGGTGTACCAGTTTTTTTGGGCTCTTCAGTGTATGAGTCCAGTGAATTATAATTTATCAATTTAGATTTCTTAATGCCTGTTACATTTTAAATGTATCAGTAAAAATAAAATCAATATCTTTATTTACTGTTGTTGTTTATTCTCATGGTGCAGGAAAGCTACACCAGGTCTAGAAGATCTGGCATAGGGTACAATGCAGCTTCTTTTTTGGAGAGGAACCACAAGGACAGAAGACTAACTTGACCTCTGAGCACACATGCCATAGGATCCCATTTATAGGGTAGGCACCCATTCATATTCTATTTATACAAGGAAAGGACAAAGACAGGATAGAGAGAGAGAGAGAGAGAGAGAGAGAAAGTACATTCATGCCCGAACCGGGATTCGAACCCAGACTTTTCTATCCGTAGTCAAGGGGGCTAACCATTAGACAGAGTAGGCGGCTCGTTATTTACTTCATTAACAATATTAGTAACAGAATATTCAAATAAGTATTTTAATATTATTGTGATCTAATGTCAAAATTAACATGAATGCTTTAAAATTCATGTGTATTCTGATTACCCGGAATTTATTGTTCCTCCGTTATTTCATGTTCATCAGATGATTTATACATTTACACAAATAAAATATAAAAATTGAAAATGAGCAAAAAATTGTATTAATTCAAACCCAATTTCTTACATTTGAACAAAAAAAATCATATGTATAAATTAATATAACTTCTTTTATTGAAATTTTAATTAATGTACTTTTTTGTAGCAAAATTGAAATATAATTATTTGCCTGGTATATATGTAGTTTTTTGTAATGTAACTTATTCAACTATCACTCTCGAAATATTTATTTCAGTAAAATATCCTAAAATTAATATTTTAATGAAGCATGCTAACAGAATTTTTCGGTAGTTGTCTAAGCCATTAATTAATTACTTTAGTTTTCAGATGTTTAATTAATTTGCATTAAATCATGCATGTTATTTAATTTAATAGTTCAAAGACTGCTAGAGTTACAAATTATTTGTAATTTAGATTGTAAATGATATAATTGGCTAATTAATTTAAAAGCTTTAAATTTTCAAATAATTCAATTTTAACACCTTAAAAGTTTTCGGAACAAATAAAGATAATCCAATATAACTCTAATTAATAAACACACACATTTCAAAACATAATTCTTCATATGATATATTTAAATATTTTCATCATATTTAATTTGAATTAAAAATAATATTATTCCTTAGTGTATTGATAAAAAATTGCTATAAGCGAAATTTGTGCATCTGATATAAATAAAATTTAATTACCTATTTTTAAGTTTTCTTACACTTTAATTAATTATTTTCAAACATTGCGATATAAATTCTTTACATTTTATAAAACGTTTGAAAGAATTTACATTCATTTAAATTTATTTAGCACGTTTCATATATCAAAATAATTAAATATCAAAATAATTAATTAAAAACTTTATGAACTGATAAAATTCATAATGTATTTAGGTGGTTGAAAATTTCGGATATTGGTGAAATTTAAAGTTTTAGATTTTTTCCAATGCTTTAAAAAGTTATTGACGTTTTAGAATATAACTAACTCAATTTGGTGTATTTAATAAAAATATTTTTGCAACATTGATCACAGTATTGTTATTACTTCATCACTTTAAAAAAGTACATTTTCATGCATTTGTCATTACCTGATGTGTTATTTGATGCTATAAAATTTATTGTATATTAAGAATGTTTTCTAAACTTACAATTGAAACTTCTCCCTATAAGTGAAATATTTCTTAATAACTAAATTTCAGCATGAAAATATTTCCTTTTTTCTATCAGAATTATGTTCAAAATGTATTTAACCATTTATTTTGAGAATTGTTTGTTGCGGGCACTTTACAGTATTATTTAATTTATATTTGGAAAGTCAATTTTCTTTGGAAATGGGAAGCAAATCATAATTGTTAACAAATATCATCAGTCGATAATAGTCTTTTGTTTTATTAATTAAATGATATACTTAACTTTATATAGCTATAAGGTAATAATGATTTAAAAGATATAACTGAAATAATAAAACACAACTTTGTTAAAATACCTTACTTATAAAAAACAGAAAAAAATTAATATGGCTTACACTTTTACCATATTTAATTACAATATGTTTTGGTAATATTTCTACAAACTCTGAATTATAATATACTAAACCAGGAAATTTACAGAACAGAAATTTATTGGGCAATGTGTGTTTGGAGTAACAAGGAAAGCAAGAATTTATTTTTCCATACAAATGAAATTTACTTATATGTATTCTTGAGATCTATGAAAAATTTGAAGCAATTATATGCCAGCTCTTTCTAATGAAGTGATTCATCATGTTGATGAACTATTTTTTAAAACATTTATTATGTCATCTATACAATACTTGTTTCTGAGTTAGTCAATTACAATAATCAATTTATAGATGGAACTAACAAATATATTTTTCCCGACGATCATCAATTTATAATTATCATATGTATTCAATTTTTCAATTTATATTCATCCTAAATTTTATTTTGACTCATACTGCAAATATTACTGAGAATGAAATTATTAAGCAAATTTTCATAATATAATTATAAAAATTTGCTTAACGCTTTCTAATTCATAATTTTAAAAATGACATAAAATTTAAGGTCATGTTGATTTATTGGACGGTACAGCTTTATATTGATATGTATATTGAATACTAAAAACAATTGGAGACTGATTTCGTGGTTTGAAGTCGGTGCCTTAGCCATGTTATGTAACATAGGTAAGGCAAGGCTGCTGTTGACGTACATGTAGCCACTTCAACAGCAGCAATTCACTCTTTTCGCTGATTTATTGTATTCAGCATAGAAGAGTTTTATTTACATCTCAATATTGTATTTATAGATAGGATATTTCTCCGATTCAGCACAAAGTAATATTTCAATTATTTGTTAAGAAACTGTTGGAGTTAACGTTGCCGAGTTTAACTATCATAAAGACCCTATAGTATGATTTTATAAAATATAGCGATGTATGTTTTATCCTCCTGCTTTATCATTTCGAGATTACATAATTTTTTTGAAAGTCCCACTTACTGAAAAAGAAATTTTGTATACGTCTATTTCAAGGGGTTTAAACTTACTAAGATCAGCATTTGCATTATATATAAATTTTCTTTGAATTTTAGCATTAATATTCTTACATCATATTTGAACTCTAGACAAGTATTTATATAAATTAATATATGCTTATATTTAAATATAAATTTGTATACCGCTTTTTAAATTTATCAAATACTTATTACTAATGAATTAGAATTAGTATTATAAGAAAAACACTTAAAATGAAAACCTCAAGTTCTTGAGAACGAAATTAAGATTCCTAGAACACATGTATTTAAAATAAATATTTTTACATGATCACAAAAGTAAATATAAATAATAAAATTTAGGCTTATTAAAATTTAGGCATGACAAATTTTAGTTAGACTATATAATAAAAAATTCAAATATATGTAATATGCTTTTACATATTTTGAATTCAAATTCATGACTACTTGACTCAAACTTTGATCATGTCTAAATATATAACTGAATATACAATGAAAGACTATTCGAAAATATGTAGCCATAAAAGTTTGAGATAGAATGTATTAATCAAATGAAGACCTGACAATGCTGCATTCATGAAATATTTTCGTCTATGAGCCAAAACATGATAAAAACAAATAAATAGGCAGCCTTTCTAAAACCAAATATATATTATTAAAGATTTGAATTACTCTTTATAACACAGACAATTGATATCAATATAATTTTATAAATAACTAATGTATAACTTGGAAAATATAAAGCCTCTCTGGGGATTACTGTGAATGATAAATCTTAATTAATGATGTATTCATTTAAATATATTGGAAATTTTCTACAAAATAATTTCTTCAAATTATATAAGATAAATTCATTTTGAATTAATTAAAATACTTACATGCATATTAATAAGCCCACATACTAAATGTGACCTTATTTTAATACACGACAACGATATGCAAATGACGCACAAGATGTAAGAGGTCTGAAACATATATTTTCATTGATTAATTTTGTACGAAATATATAATTTCATGGAGCTACTATAAAAGAAAAGAAATGCGGCGTTGTGCGAAATTATGGATATAGTTATTTAACAGCAAATTTCGAAAACCTTTTGCAAAATCATAATTTTAAAATTTCAAGAATCCTGAGTAAGATATTATATGCCATGTTATGCATTCATGAATATATGAAGTTACATTACATATTAAGTCGAACTGAGGATCTTTTGCGCATAGGTGTACATTGTATACATTTAAATTTATATTATATGTTGCAAAATTATTTGTTTATTTGAAATATAGAACAGTTATTTATATAAAATATAACACATATAATTTTAAGTAACTAATTATATAATAGAATAACAATATTTAGAATTTCAAAATAAAATCTAATTCTGGTTTAAAAATATTATTCAAAATTACAATTTATAAAATTTAAGATTTTTCAAACACGAGTTTCTATTGAAATACGATGAAGTCAACTATAGACAGTAATAATATTTCATTTCTCTAAATACAAATAAATGTAATTAGTTGGATTCAATATGTTTTATAAAGAGTCAAAATGGTTTACTGAAACTTTGTTTACTTATACTAAATTATATTCAAATAATTCACTTTAATCATTTTATATTACGTTATAAGTAAATTGGTACTTTCTGCAACGTTAAATTTTGTAGGAATTAAATATCCAATTCAACTTTCATTTTTAGCGTTTTAATAATTACGATATAAATGCATTAAAATAAAAACTGGAGTGATTGGTTAAATTTTTTTACCTTGTATTGTAACTAAAGTTTATTTTGCTTAAACTGATATGTTAAAGCACAAATGTAAGCGATTTATTTGCAGTATTAATAAAAGTATAGTAAATACATTTATATTAGAAGGTATAAAATATTCTTTGAATATTTAAAATCAACGTTTTAAACACAACATTATTTATCACCAATAACTTATTTTTTTTATTTCTAATGGCGGGCACACTTGAGCAAGTAAATATATTAGCCTATTTGCCGCAACAAAGCCGGTAACACCCGGTAGGTACCTGTGAACCATGCCACGGAGGTACGAGTAGCATCGCCCACGCCACTCCACCACAAACTCGTTTATAGGGTGGGCCACATTTACCCATCATCTGAGGAAAGGACAAGAAACACAGAGAGAGAGGAAACATATCCATGCCCGAGCCGAAATATGAACCCAGGTGCTCCCCATCCCGTAGTCAGTTACGCTAACCACTAAACAAGTTGGGTGGCCCAATAACTTAAAATTATATTAGTTATATCACCTTATAAGATTTAAATGTTCAGAAAGTTAATGATTGAAAATATTGATAGCATCACTGAAATATGTTCCCAATTTATTTTACTTTTTTAGGAATCATAAGATTCATTATGAATTACTTTGAAATAATATTTATTTTTATTAAGAAAGGACTTAATCATTCCCTCACTTAATTTCATGAATTGTAAAAAAAAATTGTAATGCATATCAATTATTGCAGGAATTGAAAATATACAAAAAATCAAACAAAACAAATAATGAAATCAAACAAAATTAGTGTAAGTTGTTTAGTGAGGATAAATAGGTAAACCTTTCGAGTTAATATAAAGATCATAATCTATTCACATTATTTACACTGAAAATTGACACCAATAAAGGTAATAAAATACATATGGTAACGAATTAGCTCTAGAATAAAATAAATAAATAAGATATATTATGAAACTCTGATAAAATTTGAAAGACATTCATAAAACCAAATGGAATGTTTCAATCTCAATATTTCTAATGTTTATCTTGCTTCAAATGTAAGACATATCAACTTAGCAAATTTATATATTCAAATCATTAATAAAACAATCATAAGATTTATGTTATTACCGGCATTTGTAACTGTACGACCTAGACATGTCTAAAGAAAAGTCATTGAAAATTTAATCCGATTATTTAAATGCAAATTTGTTTCACATAATTATTTTATTTCTAATATCATATAAATAATCTCTCTATAATTCTTCGAAAAATATAAATGTCAATATATGATGTTGTTTAACGGATGATGAATGCTAATACCATACAGTATTTGTCTGCTCAGTTGTCTCAGGAAGATATAAATATAATTTTCATATATCTGATATATAATATTAGGAAATACAAGTCTAATTTAGAAGTTTACAAATTTATAAGCTTTATTAATAGGATAAGATAATACAGATTAATAAATACATTTTTTAACAATCGAATCCAGAATTTCCCAAATAATACCGTATTTACTAAGTTTTAATTATAATTTGAATGAAAAAATGTTGAAAATTGATCATTATTTATTAGAAAATGTTTTTATAAAATCAAGATTATCAAATATTTAGGCATAATTTTTTTTTTCTTCAAGGATGTCATTTTGATAAGATGGTACAAGTAATAGTGTGGTGAATTAGAGAATTTACTTTGAAATTCAACATTTGTTGTTTTTGTTTCATATTTATGATAAGAATAATAAAAAAGCATTAAATTCATTTAAATAACGTCTATGTTAAATACTCAACCGTATTCTATGAAGAGAATTATGGACACTTTTAAATTGTTCACCGGCTATTTCAATGAGTCACCTATTCCAAACCCCTTTGAATGGGCACCTGGTTTACATCTTCAAAATCGGATTTATTACTGAAAATCGGAGCATGAAAAATCAATTGTTGAAATGTATCGATTGATTTAACTAATGCTAGCGTGTACTCATGAATAGTGAACTTAAATTGTATAAATATTCTGTTCCACGAATCCTTTTTAAAATTAGCACACAAGCGCAAACATGTGCTGGGTTTTAGATGTCCTGCGTAAATGTAACACTTTGTTGAAACAATCGCATTCTTCAAAAGCCTTTCAGATCTTCAATATCTGTATTCATGGTCAAATAATTTTTAGTCTTTGTAATTCCTACATTTCTATTTAAATGATATTTTTGATGATATAGTCTCGAAAGAAATGAGAGGATTCTCTCGCGTATTTAGATTTTATTGAATATGGAAATAGAGTGATATTAATCGTACAAGATGAAATAAAGTATGGTTTGAAAATATGTTAGAAATGTATCAATCAATGTGAAATAGATAATTATATTAATTGCTTATAAAAGAGAAATACATAGTAAAGAAATTTTCAAGGAGCATTAAACTTCAACGGCAAAAGATAATGAATCTCATAGAGATTCAAATTAATGATTGTATTTTGTTTCAAAGAAAATTTGAGAAAAATACTTTCATTAATTCCAAAATTGGATAGAGCAAAGTAAAATTAGAAAAAGGAGAAATGGAAATTTATCAAAGAATAAATTCAGAACGGAATCATGCAACATTCCTCTAAATTTTCACACAACAGTTAATAAGCAAATTATTTATCAAATGAACCAAGTTTTTCAATAAAAAAATTAAAAAACCTTGCCGAAAAAAACTCTGTCCGGTTTATCACAGTAATAATGACAAAATAACCATCACTATGCTGTGGCAAAATTGATAAAACTATCTATAATGAATGCAAACACACCTCATAAATTATAAATATTTCTTTCTTTCACTTATATTTAATATAAGCACAATATATGTTGTTTAACAAGAAAAACATTTTATTTGTGGTGAAATGAATCTTGGTAGTATCATTGAAAAATTTTGCAAACAGACCCTCTTAGATTGAGAGCGCTTTCTTATGAATGTAGTTTAACCTTCTCATTCCGACAGTGCAGTGTCTGTACAATGAAAGTGAACGTCTCAGAATGCGGCTATGATACAATATTTGTGTCATGGACTTTTTTCCATGCCACGTCCTTTCAAGCACTCGACTTTCACCCGATAAAACCTCCATTGAGGAGTTGAAGGAAACTTAATTACCTTACTTTTGCGTAAAAAAGTCGTAAAATCGGAAAGTAGCGAGTGCGGAAAAGTTTGGTGAAAACGAGTTTGTTGGCGCATTTCCTTCAAAATACTAAAAGCAAGTTTTTCTTATTTTCCTTTTAGCAAATTTTTTCCATTTCGAAAAATATCATATATTAAACGTTATTACACATAGTGAATGTTTGAATAATGAAGAAATAAAAGAAAGTATCATTAAGAAAATATTTTACAAATATTACTGTTCATTCCTATCATAACCTGAATTAAATTTTTATAGCAATAAAAACTATGTTTATCAAAAGTATGTGATTTTGATAGGCCTAATATGTACATAAATAACAAATTTATAATTCTTAAATTTACAAAACATCATGTATATCTGCATGATTAAAGTACTTTTCTAATTTTTTTATTTGCTCTATCTTTAGATATTTTGCACTTTTTAACAACAAAAAAAATGTATACATTTTACTAATCTCTGGTAATACATTGAAAAATAATAGAGAAAAAAGGTGGATTTTAAAACAAAATGGAATAATGTTGACGGATTAGAACTGAAATAATTTCTTTTGATTGATTCTTCTAATTGAGTTGTCGATAAAGACAATATTCAAGATTGATGACCAATTGAATAATTTATTGAAATTCTCTTTTCCTATTCATTAAGCAATATGATTTTTATGAAATTTCAAGATTTTTCGTAAGCATAAATTTCTCAAAAATTATAAGCTGATCATTGATAGATAACAGTTTATATTAATCAAGAGAATAGTTTTTGAATAAAATTTTAATAGTTTATGGAAATTTCGTGTCTGTGTGAGTGAAAAATCTAATTTTCCAGTAATCAATTTTAAAATTTGGCTGTTTTTAAAAAATTATAATCTTTCTGAAAATTTAGCAATTAGTGAATTCTTTATAATTTATTTGAAATTTGATATTTAAACAATATTTTTCTATAATGAAAAAAAAACAATGAAGAATAAAAATTTAGAAAAATATTACTTGTAATACACGTGAAAAGTTAAATTCTAGTGAACTGGAACGCTATGATTATTATAACACTAATTTTTATGCTTATTAAAATATTTTATTAATTACTAAAAACATTTTAATAACTACTAAAATATTATTATCATTTAGTAGTTATTAAAAAGTATTCTATTGCATTGAGGTCACTAAAGTGAAGCAAAATGATATGTCAGTAAAACAATCCTCCTGTTGAATGCTTCCAGATTTTAAAATGCCATTTAATGAATACCCTAAATAGGTGACAGCAGATGCATTAAATATTACATGAAGCTTATAAGAAGCATTTTTGCAAACTTAAAATATCATAATTTGGCATTAAATGCTTAGGAGTTCTAGGCTTGACATCCAAGTGACGAAAAACTCATATTAACCCCCAAATTCCCGGTAGAATCTAGCGAATTCCTTGCTTTTTATCTAATATTTCTAATAGAATAACTAACCTTTTATTTGTCATAAGAGTTGAATCTCTAAATTTTGAGTTTTCATCCACCAAAAGACTAACCATACTCATCACTAAGCTCCATTCATTTCTATAATATGTTTCAATAAAATTATTGCCACAAAAATTTGCTCCTTCACCGTTATCTCGCTCTAATTCACAATGTTAATATCTCAAAATATTCCCATAATTTTATCTAATTCTTTCAAAATTAAGCCCTAATGAACAACTAGAATGTTATTCACTTCCTCAATCCCTCCCACAAAATGTCGAACATTGAGTTCTACAACATTAACTCGAAACATGACGTTTTAAGCTTTGCAGGTTTTGTGAGTTAAAAAAACAGTTTTTGTGAGTAAAAGTTATTCAGTATATATCCCCTGCCCAAGATTCATGGAAATTTTAATCTTCAAAATTTATGTTTCTTAATTCCAGATTATTTGCTTAAAAATGCTGTTTGAGAGCAAAATTCGTTATGTATGGAGCAATTAGTAGTTCTATCACTCGACCATACTTACTTTCCCAATTAAAGCAATCCTACCACACATCTTTGAGCGCTAAAATCTACAAATTGTTCTGGTATATTTGAAAGAAATGTGGACAATTAACGATTACTGTTATCCTAAATCTAAATAAACAATTAAACACAGAAAAGCTGAAAGGAAACATGAACTGGGAAAGTGCAGACTAGATAGTTAAATAGACAGCAAAAACACACCCGTGGAAATCCGAGGTTGCCGAAATTTTGCTACTTTTACATTGCCCGTGGACATCGCGAGATTCACAAACAGAAAATTAATTTTGTTCTGCAAAACGTAAAGGTTGGAATTATTTATGATATTATTTATATCAAGGACGAATGTATTTATTAACTTGCTGTGTAGCAGTAGATAAAATTAACAAACAAGTTAATACGATGCCATTTAAAGCATAGTAGTTACACATTTCTACGTTCAGAAGGTTTGTGCAAAAGTTTCAATAGATGTATTAAGATGTATTTTGGAGATTTACCGTAATATAATTATACATATATAAAAAAATTAATCATCAATTATTATATTATTAATATATTTTGTTTGAATGCTTTCATTTTTTTTTCTCTAAAGCATCAAATACCATAGGAATAAAATAACCAACATATTTAAAATATTATTTTAAATATTGAATAAATAATTATACATTTCTGTTTTTGCTTACATTCAATTTCATTCTTACTGAACAACAAATAATTCGTATTTTTATTCCTAACGTAAATATTTAAGTATTAGGATGTGTATTAATATCTAATTGATAGTATAGCTCATTGCCAATAACTGTAAATACTTGGCACTACGCCATTTGAATATAAATTTATTAAATACAATTGTAATAATATTAATGTTCTCATAATTAAAATTTATGAATTTTATATATGAAATATAATAATTGATATTTTGATTCGTTTAAATTATGAATTGAATATTGAGCATTGTTTACCAACGTTTAGCACATTAAATTCTTTTAAATATAGTGAAATGCATTAAATGCAAATTCTCTTAAATATCGGAAACAATTTTAATAAAAACTATTTTAATTATTACTATGAAATAATTGCTACTTTGTATCTTACTATCTATCCGCTTATAAATTGCCGTTTTAAAATATACTAAAAAGAACGAATATCATATACGCTTTACATACTTTCCTGGAACATTCTTAGTAAAAAAACACAAAAAAATACTTCGCTGCGATGAAAGGTTTAAAAAAATATATGTTCCTAATACACCTATGTAGTAACACATCATATCATGTGAATAGTTCTTAAAATATGAAATTCACCTTACCAGAAACAGACATATTTTATTTTATTTTGAAAATCCTGAGGGAATTAGACTCAAAAAAAGGAAATCAGTTTAAGAGATAAAGAGGTAGAATGTCTCTCTTTTTATAGCAGAATTCTCGCTTTATAAGATAGATAAAAACTTCGATAAATTCAATTTTCCGGTGAAATTGTGCTCCACTGAATTTGAAAAGAACTTGCCCCAAAGATCTTGATGGAAAATTTCCAAAAGAATAAACCTTTTCTAATAAAATTAAATTGAAAAGACCCCAAGAGGCTTTTTTTATCGAATTTGAAGACGTTTATTATTTGTGATCACATAGAAACGAAAAAATAAATTTTCTCTAAATTTTAATTCAAACTATCTGTTTTTGCACGTGAAGTAAAAAAAAAGTACCTTCATCGAATAGTTGGTACATATTTATAAAACATACGTGAATGTGCCTGTATTATATATATTAATTTTAATTAATATAAACTAATTAACTGCATCACAAAAGCAATCGAGCAATTTGCTAAAACTCACCTATCATGAATGACAATCTAATTAAAACTTCAAACACTAAGTTAATAAAATATTGAAAATTTAAAAATATCCATCATTTACTTTTTAAAAAAAAAAGATCTTACAAGAATATTAATTTTATACTTGAATATTTATATAAGTTTAAATAAGACGCCAATGAATAACACACACACACACACACA
>JAPDSC010157988.1:102821-113167 GCA_026290005.1 Latrodectus geometricus | reverse complement strand
AAACGTTCAGTAGAAAAATATAAAGGCATTTCAATAACAAGACAAAATATATTAACAATACAAATACAAAAGATGCAAATGTGCTTAGGAGATAATTTGTGCACATGAGATTTACCATAGATAGTTGTCATCATGCACAATGCAAATGTCATTACTTTTCACAAGAAAGGAATCAAAAGGACAAGTAAACATTATATAAGACTTGAGAGTTATGAAACTAATGATAGTGCAGGATGTCCAAGATAAAACACTGTTATTCGAAATTGATATATTGAACATAATAAAAAAGATCAATATATTTATTAGGTGTAACGTGAAAGTTTAGATGTGGAAACTTTTATTATGTTCTATGAAGTTAATTTTTGATTATAACTTACTTTATTAATTTTAATTGCACATCTAAAATTTGAAAAAAATTAGAGACAGGGAATATAATTATTACCTTTCTTCTTGCAGAGATGCTGTTTCAAAATAATAACTTTAGAACAAATTAGAGTAACAGGAACAATTATCAAACAGATGGTAAAAAAAATAACAATACAGAAATTAAGCTCGATAAGACATGTTCGTTGTCAATTATGTGGCACATGTAGAACTAGTATGATTGAGTGACTAACTTTCTTTCCCTCATGTCTACAACAATAAGTAAATCGTAAATCACCTTGTTGTACCTAATATGCAATACATAATACAAAAATGTCTCCAAACAATTTCACAAAAAATAACGCAAGAAACTTTGACATTTTTACAATTTTAAATCTATCTCGTTCTCTCTTATTAAACTCTGTAACATTTGATTCAATTTTATCACATGGTAGATATACAATGTATCACAAAAGAATTGCAAAAACTATCAAAGCACAAGTATTTTACATATTCCTAGGAAGATACGATTTTAATTGCAGAAGAAAAGAAAGGTTTTAAACCTAAACTGAAATTTAAATTGTAAGTTATGCAATATCATATCTACAATTGCACAAAAGCTCATAAAATTGTTGAAAAAGTATAAGTACGTATGACTTAAAATATGCCACCATGAGGAGATGGGACAACAACATATACAAAAAAAAAAAAAAAAAAAATAGATTTGCTTAACCTAAGATGATTTTGAAGTGGAAAAAAGTAGAGTTTAAAAATCATTTTGTGTGTACCTGTGTTACTCTAATGTAAAAAAAAAAAAAAAAAAAAAAAAAAAAAAAAAAAAGCAATTTAGTATGGGTAAATTCAAGAAAAAAGAAACTGCCATTAAATTTAAAGACAGTTACAGATTTGGGAATGAAACTTTTGTTGGTTTACTATTTATTCCCTGAAAGCCATTAAAGCTGTACAAATTTTTACAGATGATTTCCATTGGGATACACAATTGAAAACTAAATTGAATGATTTTTATTTTGACTTTCTTTTGCTAGAGACAATCGATCCTCGTTATCACAGATTACAGTGTATAAAAAAAAAAAACCAAATTATATAATAATAATAAAAAAAAAGCAAAAGTAAGCTGAAAAATTAAAATCCAAAAAGTTAAAAGTTTTATATGGAAGAGTGTGTTTGTAGATTTTTGTATGTACATAGTTTGCATTCTTTTGCTTATAAAATAAATTGCTTAAGCTTAAGAATTCATTTACAGATTAACTTTTAATTTCTGATTTGCCTCGTATATTTCTGACTATGTATTAACTGAATGTCATATATGTTCACGAAATTATTATTTTATTTGTAGATTTATAATTTCTAACTTTGAATGATTGTAAATAATGTATAAAATCATTGCATTACTACAAGCTGTGTTTGCATTTGATTATTTGTTGAAAAAGTGAACATTATTTATGTCTCACAGTTTCGCTAAACTTATTATTTTAGTCTAATCCATATATTTTATAATGTATCTTTAGTGATATACTAATTTTGTTTTTATTAAGCAAGTGAAAAAGATAAAATAACTGAAGAGCTTTAAAATCTGTAGCTAGAATTTGAATTGTAAGTTCTTCAAAAGTCGATAAAATCAGATTTAAAACATGTGTTACAATAAGTTTTAAATTGAAAAACTGATTTTATAATAGACCTGTATTTAATTATAATACAGTAAATTTTATTGATGTTGAGGAATAAAGTTAGAATGCAGGCACTTATTAAGCGATAAAATAAATCCTTCTTTCTAAGCTCTCTCTAAGTAAATCTAATTATATAATAATGGATATAATGATAACTATATAATTAGCTATTACATTTTATGAAATTATAATTATATACATATATAAAAAAATTAAAAAATGTGAAACAATTTAAATAAGCTTATACCATATTTTTGAAAAATATACTTTTTAATTATATTCTGCAATTCGATTAAAAAATCTCATTATTCAATGGATCAAGTCTCATAAAATAAAGCAAATATATTATTAAAAATAAAATCTAATTGAACCAAGACCCTTGAAATAATATGTAAATATATTTTTAATCATTAATATATTTCAAATTTGACTTAAAATTGATAATCATTTTCAATGACATAATAAATAATAATTATAAAATCACTCAATATTAGCTAGACATCTGCATATTTTTTTAGAATGAATAACAAAAGACAAACTCTAAAATTGAAATAAAATAATTATTTTTTGAGAATCACTGAGCAGCTTATTTTCCCCAAGATGGCAATGAGTAATTCTGGTGTCAATTTCAGGGAGCATTTGAACTAGCACTTCTTTTTCCCACCCCTATTCTAAGAAACTTAAGGGTAATTTGATGCTGCAGCTGTAACAGGCTAAGGGGAAATGCAAAACACTCTTTTTGGTTGCTTTTATAGCATTAGTATATTTTTGCAATATAATGAGCCAAAATTGGCAAACTCGCTAATTTCATTGCATTGATTGACAAGCAATTTCAACCATTAATATTATTTTGAAAACTTCCCTTCACAAGCTTTAGAAACTAATGCCAGATAGGGCAACATGGTAACAGGCATTTCCACCTCATCTAGAAGAGCTTTAAATGAAATTTAAGGATTTTTTCAATAGTGAAAACAACATAATGTTTGAAAAGATTGTTTTACCCAGTATGATAACCACAAAGGCACCTTTAATGAAGGTTTGACACATAGGCTCATAATAGCTAAAGTTAACCTATTTAATTCCAAAAGAAAAATGCTGGTATCTTTTTGTTTAACATAAGACATGATATATTTGAAACATTCAAAACTAAAATTTAAAATATAGTAGATTTTGCAAAATAAAATTAGAAAAATTACAAATTTCAGAAAGGTTAAATAAAATATGAATTATGAATCATAATTTGCAAGTATGAAAATACATTTTTACATTTCTAATGAATTGGTAATTCAAATATTTTTTTGAAATGTTTTGGAGTTCTATTTTTTGCTCCCAGAAATACATTTTAAAAACTTTAAAATATTCTTGTTAATGAAACAAAATATATTATTTCATAAAAATTAAGAGTGTCTGTTGCTCAAATTTGTAAAATTTAAATATTTAAATGATGTAAATTTATCAATTTTTGAAGATACATGGTCAAATTTGTTCGTATTATTATAAAAAAAAAATATCATTTGTTATCAAACATAATATCTTATATATCAAACATAATCAAAATTGTAATTTCTAAAAGGATTAAACAATAATTTAATTTTGTTGGCTGAAAAATGCAGAATACTTACAAATATTTTTTCTGTAATACTCTCAAAATACAGATCCATAATTATTATTTTAATCTATAACTAAATGTACAGAATTTAAGACATTTGCATGACAGAAAAATTTCTTTCATAAATTTCACTTGGAGTAAAATAATAACATAAGATAGCTTTTAATATGATTTGAAAACTGCAATCACACTCATGCATATATCTCTAATAAAACAAATTCATACAAAGTTAATATAGAACATACTGATTACAAATAAAATTAACAATCAGTTAATCTTTATAAAAATGAGCTAATTTTTTCCCTTTCTAATCATTATTTCAATTTTTTCAAAAAGTAAGTGATTACTGTAAGTAAAATCATTACAGTAACATATTTTCAATAAGATTTATTTAGTAATCATGAATATTATATGAATTTCAAGAAAATATTTAAATAAAATTTTGTTTGTCCTACTTTGATTTTCTTATTTTATATGAGGATTATCCAGAAAATACAGATATACTTAATTATAAAAAGTGTAATTTGCAATATTTATTTTTAGGAAAAACAAATCAATTCTGTTACACACAAAGTTTCTTTAACTTCTCCACATACTTACTTCCAACATGTAAACACTTGTATCAGATTAAGAATTTTAATCTTCTGTTATATTCTACTGCACTTTATTTATCAAGTTAGAATCACTCCATTTCTTATCAAAACACAATACATTTGAATTAATCTTTAGTGAGATTAGAGAAAACTAAAGCAAAATATTTAAATTAGGAAGTGATAGTCAATTCTGGTGAAATTGAGATTATTCAAAACTTCAGCCTACCTTTGATGAATAATTGGAAAATCTCACAACCATTTGACTTAAAGAACTGATAGCATAAACAAATAATAATATAGAAGTTCTACATATCATGTGGCCAGTAATGATAAATACTTAAATGTAGAAGATGATTATATCAAAAAGTTAACTACATATGTGTAAACAAGATTTATTTTCTAAAAAAGAATCATCTCCTTTTAATAACTAAACAGTATTTATTTAATGAATAACTTTCATTTTAATTGCGTCATAAAATCCAATAAATTTGGTTAAATTATTAGCCATTGTAAAAAATTCAGAATTTAATTTTCTCAGATTAATAAAGATTTAAAATTATTAACTAAGCTAAATGTTTTACAGCAAATGCAGTTTTTTTTGGAAATATTGAAAATACAAATGTTGCATAAATAATAAATGCAAATAATAAATGCATATTATTTCATATATATATAATAAATATATATAGTACAGTTAATTCATTTTAAAAAATAAGCATATGTATGATGAATATATTTATGTACTTTGTAAATTAACAACAAAAATGAAAGAAAATATATAATGGGATAAATAAATTTACCCGTTCATTTTCCCAGGTTTTTTCTAAAACACTTTTATCAGCTAAATTCCTCATAAAAGCAATAGCTAGTCCAACCATTTTGCGAATTTGATGCAACATGAAACTTTGACCTTTTATTTTAATCACTGAAAACTCTAAGCCTTCAGATTCAAAAGGTGGAGTACACTGAAAATATTTTGAATTTATTTTTCTATATTAAAACAACCTTTGAATTTGCATAGAAATTCTTGTATATTGTTTAATTGTTAAAGTAATTTATAAATTATTTTCAAAATTTTGTATTTAAAATCATAAAAAATGTGATTTCTTTTCAATATATTGTAATATTATTTCAATACATTTTATATTTCTGTTTAATAACTCCAACAGGTTTATATAAAAGTAAAATATAGTATAATAATGTATTATCCATAAAACAGAATAGAATAATTCACTACCGATCAAGTGGTTATACTTCATATTTTAAAAAAAATATCAAAAATAACTAAATTTAATTTTAAAAAATACAAATTTTTAAAGCAATAATAAATAAAGTTTAAATGGAAAACTTTATTTTTTTTAATGAATAAAGTTTTCCATTAAAAATTTCAAACATTATTAAAATAAGTACTAAATCAGTTTTTAGATTCAAGCATATAATTATAACTACTGAAGAAATTTGCTAAAATAATCAAAAAATGTAGAATACCAATAAATTAATAGCACATGCTTTTGACAAAACAAGGTATTGTCATATAAATTGAAAAATAAGAAATTGCTGAATTTCAACATTTTATCTAATGCTAACATCGCAAGCAGAATTTGTTTTAGAATGATATGAGGAATAAAATTAAATTTTTATCACAGATATCTACCTATGCAGCAAAAGATCAGGCCACACTAAATGAGTATTTAAAAGGTTGTTCTGGAAAACAGAATTTGAAGAAGCAAATTTTTTGGACTCCTGATGCAATTGAAGCTTTTAGTAAGTGTAAACAGGCACTAGTAAATGTCACCTTTCTTGCTTATCCCACCCCATTCAGTCTATTTACATTAGGTATAGATGCATCAGATTATGCAATTGGTGGTGCACTACAATAAGTTGTGAATTTAGAATTACAACCCTTATGTGGTTTTTCTCAAGAAAACTGAACAGTGCAGAAACTTGATACAGTACATGTGATAGAGAATTCCTTGCTGCCTATGCATTCCCTTCTTCCTGCTTAAGCAGGCAGGTGACCATTCTATAATTTAGGTATCTGATGAGAACTAGAGACTTTGTCATACATATTGAGCACAGGCCATTAACTTATGCTTTTTGCCAAAAGAATAATGGGTTCCTCAGGACAAGTGAAGCAACTGGATTTCACATCCCAATTTACAATTAATATGCAGCATATACCAGAAATTCAAAATATAGCTGCATAACTGTTACCACAGCAATTGACTATTGTGAAATTACTAATGCACAAGTAAAAGATAAGGAGTTAAAATCTTTATTAAGATTAGATACCTCACAATGCAACTCAAAAATTACTCTATCAGAATTAAATATTGATTTATGGTGTAATGTTTAAAAAAATTATATTATAAAACAATTATTAAACTAATAAACTTTCAGTAAATCCAAAAATATTGTGAAAATGAAATAATTTATGCAGAAAATTTGAAATCTAATCAAACACATTCTTGATATATTTGAAATAAGAAAATTCTTAAAAAATTTCATTTATTTAAATTACTTTTACTGCCATAATCTTCAAGGCATATTCTATTCTAAATTTTTCTCATATTTTAATTTTCATGCTGCATTTTGTTTCAAATATATGTTGTTTACAAAAAAAGAGAAATACTTGAAATATATTAAAATATGCTACACAAATTTAATTTAATACTTCAAAATTTAAAATTTTTAATTAAATTAAAAATATGATACATTTTAAAATTTTTAACTAAGCTATATTAACAAATTAACTTTATTAAAAAGCTTTCTTAATATGAATAAAAAGGGAAATTCAATAATAAACAAGTGAATACAGTTATAATATTTTATTTCATTTAACAATTTTGATAAATAATGTATTGTAAATAATGTTATTAGCATTATCTACTACAATTATAAATCGTACTTAGCATAGATTTTAGAAACATTTTTAGCTTATAAATGGTAATTTCAATCTGGAAACAGTTGGATTTTTCAGACTACAAAGAAATTTGTTTAAACTTAACTGATGCTTAGTGTAAACAAATTCATTAAGAATATCAGTTTATTTACTCTATTGCAATCTTTTTTTTAAATTTTAGTTTCAGAAAATAATATTACAAAAATAATTTTAACAAAAAGAAAATTAGCTAGATTAACAATTGGATCATACAGTTTATCTCATTAATGAAAATCAGGAAGCACAAAAAAATGTATTAAGGTATTGAAATAAGAATGACATGTTAAAGTTTAAGTATGATGAGAAAATAGAAATCAATGATTTTTAATTTTCAGAAAGTAATACAAATATAATTAAATTAAGAATTTTTCCAACAAAAAATAAATGAAACAACTTTATCTTTAACAGAATTCAAAATACACAAAAAAATAAGTTTATAGGAGATATGCACAGCTTAGTTTGATTGTTGCATTTAGGAACAATTGGCAAAGAATCACACCACTGTAAATACTTAAATTAATTAAGAAAATTATCAACTTTGGAGTAGGGAATATTATTTTAAGCAATTGTCTTATTCATTAATTATTCAAGTAGGCAACAGCAATTGTACATTTTATAAAAATTGATAAAAATTCAGAAGATTTATTTTGTTTTAAATTTACCTCACAAGATAGGATATACCTTTTGCAACTTGGGTCACCAGGCAACCTAGTAAATTAATTCAAAGTAAATTAATAAAAAGACCATAATCAGAAAAACAAAAAAGTAATATATAATTCAATATTACCTTCCAGAAGTAAAATTGTAAAAGTTGTGAGTTCCTAAGTAATTTTTCAGAAATTCATTTACCTCTTGAATTTTAGTCTCTGTGAACAGAATCATTTCAGGAATATATTTAAGAAAATAAAAGAAAGCACATATAGTGTATAGTTTTTTAAAAATTGAACTTAAGAGAATAGAAAATCCATTTTTTAATTTTCTGTAGTATTAAGTTTAGAACAGATAACTAGATATTTTTGTAATTAATTTGTATTTAATATTCATTATAATTTGTTACAAAAACATAATTTTATATACACCTAATATATATCATGAAATAAAATTGTCAGTATATTTTATTGGAAAAGTATGGAAGTATTGGAAATGTAACTAGGATTAACAACAGTATGCCTGCTTTTTTACAACTAATTGTAGAAATACCTTTTAGGGGTTGAAGATTTAGGGGTTTAAAACTAATGCAAAATTTGTGATAATGGATAATTAGTATGCTGATGATATGTCTAATGTGATATTTAATTGTACATTCTGTTAAATAATACGGGATGTTCCTTGTTTATTAAAGGACAATTAGCCAAAAAGTTTTGATTCAGATAGTCATCAAGTAGAGCTTGGGTAATAGGATGTAAATAGTTTCATGATTAATGATAATTCTTTTGCTAGAATATCAGTTTTTTTATTTCCTTCTTTTTTATCCATGATTTTATATAGTAATTTCAGAAATGTTAATGTAAAGAAATGCTATATGTTAAATAATGGAGAGGAAAGATTCAAATTATCAATTCCTTGTGAAACTGAATTACAGTCACTCCAGATTTTAAATTTGCTTATGTTATAAGCATTTGAATGCGTTAGTTTAGATTGAGTAGCTTTAGTGTCTGCTCCAATGTAAAAAAAGGAACTTCTATTTTGGATTTTTCAGGATTACAAATCATTCCCTTTTGATTGTCCAGAGAACAGGAAAAAAAAATAATAATCACTGGGGAATGTACCTAAGAAATAAAATGAATAATGAAGTCATGAAAATAATAATTTTTAAAATCACATTGGATCAGCTTTTGACCTTATGTAGAGCTCCTGTTTTTCTAGAAAAGATTATACATGCTCTATCTGTTGAAAGGTATTGTCATTAATAATTTAATCATAAAAAAAATTGTGACAAATAATAACTGCAGATGATTCTTATAGATAAAGCATTAGTTTCTAGAAAAGGAATAGTCTTCAATTGCAGGAAAGTTGTGGCTAAAAAAGTCAGTCTTTTTAGATATTATACAACCATTCATATTAGAAAACTATTTATTTTTACCCTTGTACTGATTTCTTGCTTCCTTATAGCTTTTCATTAAGAATCCAGAGAATTCATAATTACCTTTTTATCTTTTATTATGCTTCTCTCTTGATAGCAAAAAAAAAAAAAAAAAAGGCTGTTGATTAGCTATCTGGCTTTCAGTTAAGTAATTAGTGAATTGGATTCTTATCTCTGTAAATGTTTGTAAAGGTTCAAAATCTTCTTTAATTGTAGGTTCGTAGTCAAATTATCTCTCTTGTTCAAGATTTCACCCCCAGTGTGACAAACCAAACATCTCTTTTGGTGATTAAAACTTAAGAGTTTGTGGCCAAAATTTTCTGTGGTGCATTATAAAGGACTTGCACTTCAAGTCTTTAATGCATAATTGTTGTAAGAAACTTAAAACTTTAGATGATATCAGAGTAACAAAGGAATGCAGTGCTACAGAAAATTAAATATTTAAGTTTTGTTGATTTAAGCCATATTTAAGCTGTCTTAAGATTAAAAATAGTAAAAGTCTGCTTTAATATTTTTTTTTTTTTTTTTTTTTTTTTTTTTTTTTTTTGCCACAAACAAGATTTTATAGGCTAAGCTGTTATGTTTTAGAAAAGACTCTTTCATTTTAATATCTCAATCAGCAATATCCAGCATAATTGTAAAGTGTCTATGCGTTTTCATACAAAAAGATTAAAAAGTACCTGTTGTTCGATATTCTTCAACAGCTCCATCAATATTGGATTCAAATGCAAACGTTGGTAACATATAAGAATATGTTCTTGCATCACAAGCAATTTTTGCATCAAATGCTTGTGTAACTCTTCTGACAGCTTTAAGAAAACACAATTAAAAGAAAAATAATGATAATTTTTTTTTGTTCTGTTCAAATTATTTATACATTTATAAAAACCCATTTAATGAAGCAGAAATGAAAAATTTCATAATATTTTAAACATAAAAAAATAATATTTATAAAATTTGTCCTAACAAAATACACTGAACCCACATTGCAAGATAAAAATATTTCAAAACCTAAAATAATTGAATTTTAAGAAAAAATTTCTCATATCTACTAGTAGGTAATTTGTAT
>JAPDSC010157988.1:0-102721 GCA_026290005.1 Latrodectus geometricus | reverse complement strand
TATATATATATATATAAAACTATGATTGCTTTTATTTTTAAAATATTTTTTTGAAACATATTGTTTCTAATACATTTTATTTTTGGTCAATTTAAGGTTAGAAAAATCAAAAATTTGTATAAAAATTATTTTTAGATTTTAAATTTTCTAATAAAAACATAAGAATTTAAGAAAACCTTTGTAATTTAAAGTAAAATATAAAATTATTTTGTACACAAATCAGCTATTATGTTGTGTAACTTAACATGGCACAAAAAAAAGAAGCTAAATTTACTTATTTAGAAGAAAATTTAAACAATCTGCCTAAAAATTTATTAGTAATTAATAAGTTTCATTAAATTACTTTCTCCCCCCACATGCACATGAGCACAAATGTGTGTTACAACCTCATATTGTTAATGTTCTATTTAGCTTTCATTTTTTACACATAATATCATGCTATAAAAATCTATATAAAATGAAAAAGTATTAAATTTATCTGAACAAGTATAAAACGTTTTTCAAAATAAAAATAATCACAATCATTTTAGAATGAAGATAATTGCCCAAAAATTCAGACCCTACATTATTTATAGAAACATTTAAATATTCACAATAATATCATTAAATTAAGCACTAGAGATGGCAGAACTATAGAACATTTCTTTGCAACTATATTTACTATTGTGAAATTAATATATTACAGAGAAACACCTTTTTCAAAACATGTTTATATATATTTGTCGATATTAATCTTAATAGTTTAATTTTAGCTGATTAGTGAAATTACATGAAGATAATGTTTAACTTATCATTACATTTTGACACATATTTCTTATGATCAATAATTACAGAGAAATATGGAAAACTAATTTCTGCTCTATATAAAATGTCACATCCACAATAAAATAATAATAGTGATAATTTGCAAAATTAAATGGCAATACAATCACATACAATAAGAATTATATTCTAAATTGCATGTGATTGTATTGTAAAAATATGTAGATTGTTTTTTTTACACAAAAAAATGAGCATTAAAACAACAAAATATATGTTCTCTCGAAATTTTGCCTTGTTGATAAATTTCTGAGTTTTATATAATAATGCCATTTTTTCAAGAAGAAATTTTACAAACTTAAACACAGTTATTCATAAAGTAAATAAATTAAATCAGAATTAAAATCAGCTTTCAACTCTGTAACAAATCAAATTAATTTTAGCTCTTATCATAGTTTTGCTTCTTCTCTTATTATTCTTTTAACTGAAACTGAACATTATTTACTTTTTAATTATAACTAGATTTAATGCAAGTAACATTTTTCATAATTAATAGTGAGAAATTTTACAGATTATTGATTAATAATTCAAATTTTACAAAGCAGTAAACATATGATAAAAGTTGTGCACATGCATTGTTTTATCAATTATTAAACAGTAATAATAGATTAGCAATATCCTTAGAAATATTATATGAGTTCAGTTCTGAACTTTTAATATTCTCTTGAAATTCTGTCTTGATTCTTTGTTTCAAAATAAAGGTAAATATTTATAACTACTTCTACTATGAAATCACTTTACTGCAGAAATATCTAATGATAAATTTATCAAAGAAATAAAGTTTTAAGAAATTACTATACCTTATACAATTTTCAAGAATATTTTTAAAATAAAACATAGAAAAATTTCAAATTTATCATTTCAATAATACTTATGCATTCATTTCATTGTAATTAATATACAGTAATTAATAAATATAATAGTTGAAATGTCAGCAAATAAATAAATGATTTTCCTTGGTATCTTTAATTAAATATCCATCTTAATAAATAGAATGATTTATTATTTTGTTTGGATATTTAATTAAAGAAACCAAAGAAAATTCTCAATTTTACTTGCACACGAACATTGCAATTATTTACAAATAAAATTTTATCATTATAGAATTTTTTTTTAATAAAAATATTTTATTTATAATAACAAAAATGAAATGTTTAAACTAAAAATTATAAATATAATCAGAGAAATGAAGAGCAATAAATAATTTGATTTTGAAAAGCATTTTATGCAAATTAAAAAAGTTAATTAAACATTTGTTTGACATTTTGCAAAGATAAAAATTCTTAGGAAATCTTTAAGAAATGAAAGATGTATTTTTTTTTTCAGGAAAAAAATATGTTGTTAATAATAAACTGTCATCTTATAGTAACGTTTATTTTATTTTTTTTTATTTATTTTTTGCAAACAAATTTATAAACGTTTGAAAAAGATTTAAAATATTTTACAGATATGAATTTATCAATCATGAAATTTAAAATTCAATAATCATGATATAAATAGCTTGACAAATAATGTAAAGAATCAAAATTGTAACAATATTACTATTGATTAAAAAATACAGAATAATAATTAAATAAAGATATGCAATTTCAATACTTACCAATGACTTTTATATCAGGTGGCAGGTGGAGATTCAATTTTTTAGGAAGCTCATCGTTTATTTCATTTGTTGGAATTTTTAAAGAAACAATATTTCTAACAGCAGAAACACCTTTGTCTGTTCGAGCAGCTCTTTGAAATTTCATGGTCTTTGGATATTTAAATTCATCTTGAAGAATAACATTTGTATTAAGCAGAGCATTCAATAATTCTTCTTCTACTGTAGTTACATTTTGATTTCTGCAATAAATATTATCACATTATTCCAATATATTGCAAGTTTTCAAATAATTAATATTTTATAAAACTAATGAACCAATATGAAAATTGTCTTACAATTTATATTTTTCATATAGCAAAAAAATTAAAAAAAGCATAATATACTGATACAATATGAGTAATATATTTGTATGAAATGTACAGCAACAAATACATTTGCTGTACATTTCATACAGTATCAATATTCATGATACTGAAAAAATACATTGTATTTTAGACTACATAAAAAAAATAATTTTATATAACAACTTCTAAGATGATTTTCTGATAATAAGTAAATCAGTTATTATGTACAGTGACAGGGATGCAGCAATAAAATTAATTGAGGTACTAAAATCATTTACTGTAATACAGATAAAAAGTAAGTAAATTTTTAAAAACTGATTTATTTTTTCACCTCATATTTTTTGCACATAGAATCACTAGAATTTTACAAAATATGAAATATACCAGTCAACATTATTTCCAGAAATGACTAATAGAGGAATACTAACTTTATTACAATATTAGAAGAAAAATACTGAAAATATCCTTTTTCCTATTCAAATTCAAGTGTTTCTTTTTAAAACACTTTAAAAACGAGATTTTCTCAGAAATCATAGAAGAAGAGTATAATATTTGGTCAAAGAAATTCAATTGAGAACCCGACTAAATTATTATCATAAAAAGAGTTCATGTATTGAGACAAAGAAAGTAAATTGCAGATAAGTGAGGATAACTTTAGTTCTAAATTTAATTTAAATTCATAATTTACAGAAACAATAGAATAAAATCTGAAGAATAAACCAAAAATATTTTACTATTTTTGGTGCTCAACTTTAATGTTATCTTTAATACTGAACTTTAATGTTATAGATATTTTGAAGCATAAATAATTTAAGAAAAATAAAAAAAAAATGTGAAATTCATATAAAAATGTAGAAAGATTTTGTTTTTGCACTTTTAAATAATGATTGAACAAATAATTATGCACTAATATACTATCCATTAAAATATAGTTTTGAGAAAAAATTATAAAAATGAGATAAGTGGGAAAAAAAAAAAAAAAAAAAAAAAAAATTTAAAATAAAGTGCTTGATTGCTTGATTTTACACACACACAATAAATAGCAGTGCTATATTTCTTAAACTAAATTATTGTTTACAAAATATACAGCAAAAATTCAAAATATGAAAATTGGCATATGATCTGGTAATGCTAAATTTAAATTAATTTAATATTCTTATCATATGATCAAAATTTTCCTTTTGATAACTTTTATACGCATTACAATTTAGTAGTAAAACTAATTGAAAAATTATGATACAATTTTCTTAAAAATTAAAAAGAATAAAGAGAAATTCAGCTATCCAAATTCATAGATAAAATAATATTTCTTTTACTATTCAATTTTAACTACTATATGAAATACCAATTTAAATGAAATATTATGAAAAAAAACTTGCACTGACTTGAAACCCTGAATTATATTAATTTTTAATCAGTTTGAAAAGATGGACCGGCATAAATAATAAGTGGAAATAGTATTGATAAAATATACTTCAGTTAAATTAAAACAGTGGGATCAACTTAAAATAAGCAAACTCTAACTACATGAAATAAATATAAGATTTTATTTGTATATTTTAAAAATTGATTAATATTAAGGAATAGTTCCAAATACATAATTACTATTTTCTCCTAATATATTAAATATACAATGTTTATGAAATTTACAAGGCTATTTTACAACACACATATATACATATGTATGGTGCTGAATAATTTCATGCAATTTAAAGCATTTATTTTTGAAAATAATATAAATTTAAAAACCTAATAGTATACAAAATAAATCAAAATTAATTTTCAATGCTATATTACATTATGAAATAGAAACTTATAAAGACTATCAAATAAAATAATTATTATGCCCACTAATAAATTTTTCTCTTTTAAAATCTAGGGCACTACTTTGAAAAATTATCAAGATGGTAAATTTAAACATCTTTTTATGCAGTTTCACAATGCAATTAATTTGTTCTACATATGTTTTTTTGTAAAAAAAATATATATATATATAATTTTTTATTCAGATGAATTACTTTTCTTTGCACAAGTATATATTTTAAAATTAGACTCAAAATTTGATGTTTTCCTTACATTTATTTTTCATATATAATTTAATTCCTTAAATTCAGGATTGTGATGTTAAATATTATTTGACTAAAAAATGATTACAACTTTTTAGGCAATGTAAATTCCTGATTATTTATTTATTATAGAGAAGATTGATAATTTTTTAATCAGGTATGATGTTTGTGTTTTTCAAGTTTTCATATGGGAAATAACACTGGATTGTACTAACAATCTTTCACCACATTCAACATTGCTTTGTCACTGTCACTGACTAACATCCATAATATTGAATGAAAGTAGACACATACAACCTAATTTTGAAGATGTAGTCATAACGGTTTTCAATAAAAAGCATTCCAAAATGTAAATTTTAAATTATATCTTTAATTGTTTCAAAGATATAAGAGATTACTAATATAAATTAATATCTTATTTACATTGCATAATTTAGCATTATCATTTCATATACTGTTTAACTGCAGATTATTTTCAAATAGATAATATGATTCTTTAGATATCCTATAAGGCAAGACTTACGATTAATTCATAAAAGCTGGAAAGTTTGTATAATTGCTTCATTTTGAATTTAATGCAAAAATCAAACATACATTATCCTGAGGTAATTTTTTGATCAAGGTTGCAGTTGATTTAATAAGCTTTTCTGCGAGATTCTAATAGCTTTTTTACCCATGAACACATTTTTTCAACAAGCTATGACATTTGATAAACAAATGTACCAACATGTATTAAATTTATACACATACTGCTTACAGAATGTTCTAAAACAGACATTCTTTAAATAAAGTAACAATAGTAATAATTCTTGTTAAGTTTAATACAAAATTAAAGCTTCACAAAATTTTATACCTCACCATTTACTATAATATAATAGGATTTTTACTCTGTAGAAATTTTATTAATTTATTAAACTATGGCAAAACATCTGTATATAAACTTTAAAAAGTTATTTTCACATTGACCAAAAATTATTAAAATTTTTTTTCCCTAAAATTATTAAAAGATTTATATGTTATTTATCAAATCATTAAAAGATTCCAAAAGATTAATGGATTTCCTCTTTCTATCCAGAAATTTTTAGTTATTTACAATTATACTTATCTAATTCTTAATTACTTTTCACGTAAAAAAAAACATATAATAAACTATCAATACATCCTTTAATTTATGAAATCTTTTGCATACAAAAGCATCTGCAAAAAAAAAAAAAAAAAAAAAAAAAAAAAAAAAAAAAAAAAAAAAATTTTCAACAGGTCTAGTAAATTAAATTTGCTTGAAAGTTCAAAAGTTGTCGGTTGGTTGGTTGGGTTTTATGGAGCAAGGTCCAAAAATGGACAAGCTGCGCCAATCAAAAGTTGTCGGAATGAAATGCTGTTAATGTCAGCAGTTCAATAAAAAATATCCCAATTATTTTATTAAAAAATCAAAAGCAAAGCAAAGATTTATACAATTTATAAATCATATTTCCATCTACTTCAAAATTCATTATCTACAATCAAAATATTTTTTCTTCAAAGAATACTTTTCCTACACTCTTTTCTAATATACAAATGATTGAGAAAATATCAAATAAAAAGCTGATTACTTCAATATTAAGTACATTTGTTATTTCTTTTATATTAGCATATTTTTTACAGTAAGTAATTTTTTTCTTTCAGAACCTAAATGAGCAGAAATTTAAAAATAAACATCAAAAATTTAACCACATTATTTTTTAATTTATGTTTATTTTATCTGTAGTTTCAAAAACATTTAATATAAAAAATATAATTCAATTTGATAAAAAAAAAAAAATCTCTTATGCTTTTAGCCCAACCAAATATTTAATACACGTTCCATCAGTTTTTCTCATTTTTAGTCAGGACATAAATAATTTATTATTAGTTAATCTATGCATGAGCTTTTTAGAACAAAAATAAAAGTGTTTTTACTCAAAGACATATTGATGCTTGTTTTATATTTAGTAGCTCAGTTGCCTACACAAAGTTTTTAGATTTCTAAAGGTGACATCACAGCTATCATTATAGTACCCAGATTCTATGATGAGGATGATAGTCCTTGCTCTGAAAACCAGTTAAATTTAGGATAAAACTAATTATCTCCTTAACTGATTTTTTTTTATTTTTTACATATTGACTGAATGGAAATTTTAAACTTAGACCAAAATTCATCTCTAGGATTGAAAAGTGGCGACACTGTTATAAAGCAAATATAATTAAAAAATTAGAACAGAATAATCACAAAACAAAAATATACTTCAAATTGTTAATATTTATATAATCTAAGTAAACACAACTGTCCAAAACATCATACCTTTGCATACCAAAAAACTCTTTTCCTAAATAGCTTAATAGAAGTACAACTTTTTTTGGCTTGCGAACTCTTTTTGAAGTTTCTGAAAACTTATTCACAATATTGTCTACAGAATCCTACATGAACACATTTATATTTTATTATTTATGTAATTCATTATTTATTTAATAAGCTAAATATATAACAGTATTAAACCTAAAATATGCTTTTATTATTAAATCAAATAATTAATATTTCAAAACAAACATTTTAAGCGATAAAAATTTTTAAGATACTCGACATAAATATAATATTTCTATGATTCCATATGTATATAAATATTAGATAGTCTCATACCTTTCATGTGTGTAAATAATTATAATTATTTTATAACTTAATTGCAATTAAGTGTATGTATTTATGAACAAGTTATAAGAACTTTTAAATTTAAGTGTTAATGAACAATCTATATTTAATTCTTTACATTCTTCATTAATTCTGTAAATTTTTTCTTTTTCAGAAAAATCATTATTTAATTACAAAAATTGAAAAAAAAAATTCTTTATAATGATTGTAAATTTTCTTAATTGAAATTTTTTAAAGAATGCAACAATGAAATAAACATTGATAAATTAATCTACATACACAGAAAGAAAATTTAATAAAGGAGTCAAACTTGTAAAAGGTGGTAGTACATAGCAAAGTTATTTACTTTGCTTAAAACAAAGATTAAAGTGGCTACTTAGCAAAAATTCATTAAAAACGCTTATCTCACAAACTTAAGTTACATTATCAAATAGAAATTCATTATCAAAATTTTATTAAAAGATTAAAAGGAACTCAAATGCAAATTGTTTAATATATAGATTTTAAATCTCATAATCACATACATTAATATGAATAAAACAGCTATTGAATATTCTCTTCCTTGAATGATTTTTTTTTTTTTTATCACTGAATGTAATTTTTAAAAAGAAAGGGATAAATGGTTACTTTGCTTTATTTTTTCATCATTGAAAGTATTGTTTTTAAATATGAATCTTATTTTGGATGTTTCTTATACAAAGCATTTTAAATAATTTTTTTCAATAGCATTTTACTTATAAAAAAAAGCAATTAGGGAAAAAAAACAAATTTTAATAATTTAATACTTATTTCTCTGTTTCATGAAATTTTTTTACTTTTTTAGCAGTCCCTATCAATTTGTAAGAAAATTATACCGTATTACAAAATTAAATTTAAAATGAAACACATGAAAAAAAATGGACTAAAAATATCCACATAACAATATTTTGATCTTATTTATGATTTTTGTCAAAGCAATATAAGTAAAAACGCTTTAGATAAAAAATAACTAAAAACAGAATCATTCAATAACACACATAATCAGAGATTTTTCTAAGCACAGGAAAACAAAGTGAAAGAAAATAAAAAGCTAGTTTCTTAATCTATTTTTGATAACTCTCTGTAACAAAATTGCAAGTCTCAATAAAAATACAAAAGCAGATGCTTTAAAATGAGAAAATTACTCCTAGAAAATGCCCAATTCTTGTACACTATGTTAAAAAATAAAACTTTAGTATGATTATAAAAAATATAAAAATCATAAATTAAATTTTAAGAAAAATTCTAATTAGACACTGACTTCATTATCTGTTTTTAACTTTTTTGAAACATCTGCATTTTCATTAGTTGATTCTTCTAAATTTCTTTTATGAGATTCCATATTTCTTCTAAGTAATAAATTTAAGCTTTGGGAATAAGCAGTAAGATTACGACTATTTTTAAGACCTGTAATAGAAATGTTTTCAATGAATTAAAAATCTAACAACTAATTAATCACTGATTTTACAAATTAAAAATCAAATAAATTATAGATATTATTTTATTAAAAATTTCTAAAATGAATTGTTAGATACTATGAAAAATCAACTTGTTAAATATTAAAATAAAATAAAACTTGTAGAGCATGAGTTCCCATAAATGAAGTATAAAACTATAGAAAATGAAAAACAATTCATTCTGAGGTATAATAATATTCCTTTCTTTTCTCATAAAATATCTTTCATTTCAGTATAAAAATCATAAACAGATATACAAAATATGAGTGAAAAATACAAAAAAATTAATCTCATCCTGAACAAGTAATAACATTAAAATTGGATACCAAGACAAACATAAAAGTTCATTTACAAATTTAAAATAGCTAATATTTTACTAACAAGCTCTGATTATATTTTATGAAATTTCAGAAACATGCATAGACATTTGCTTCATATTATTTTTAGCTATTCATTTCATTTTCTTAAAAAACAGTAAAATTTTTCAAGCTATTCAATTTATAGATAAAAAAAAAGAAAAAAAAATCACAATTGGTGATACAATTTAATAATTTGAAAAGATATATTTGATTAATCCTAATGTGAAAAATTAACAACTTCTTTACATTGTTTTACAAATGGATAAAAAACACGATTAGAAGATTTTTACTACAAAAAATTATGAGTTAACTAGGTTAATAGTCTTGTCATAAGTTTTCCGATTTCTTTTCTCTATAAATAATATTTTAAAGTCAAAAACATTTGTAAGAACTTAGAAAAGGAAATCTTATTAAGCAATTAGATTAGAATAGAGAAAACTTATTTTGGTTAGATTTTTTAAGCAAATGAGTGTTCTTTCATCTCAACAAATGAAAAACCTTAATTATCTTGTGATGATCATTCACCTTTGTGATAAATAAAATGAAAATATAGTGAAAAATAGATTAAACTTAGATTTTTATTTAGGCTTCAAATGATGAAATATTACTAAAAATGGTTTGGAAGCAATAATTAATTTAGAAAAATTTCTTAAGCTTAAAAAATGGAAGGGAATTATTTATTCCTCACTTAAATATTTTGTTTAATTTTATTCTATGCTATTTATATTGTCTTTCTAGTTAAAGAAAAACAAACAAATTTCTCTACTTGCAGTTATTCTATAAATGTTAACTACTATTATACACTTTAAGTCAAAGCATTATCCTTGAAGAACACAATTAAAAGCCTTCAAATGTAGCAAGGATGTAAAAGGTCTAAACAAACATATATTATAACTAATGTAATCAATATAGGTGCATTTAAATTTACTTATGATGTAGACATTAGTATTTGAAGTACCAAAAAAGAATGTATTCATAATCATGACAAACTTTATTTATAAGAGTAATTTTTATATTATAATTTTCATTTGAATATAAGAAAAGAAATTCTTTTAAAACAATGTAAACTATTATAATAATTTAACATATAAATAGATGATTTTTAAATTCTCTTTTAATTTACATCTACTTTTAAAGGCTCAATTCTACAGAAAAAAATCAAATTTTTGCTAATTATTTTTAATTTTTGAAAATAACAAAATAACTAAAAAACAACTATATTGGCTCTATTTATGGAATGTAAAACAAAGTTACAACATTTATATTGTTAAATCACAATATGAACATTTTTATACAGTTCAAATAATAAATCAATTTCAGAGAATGCTTCCAAGGAATATACAAATAAAATTTCTATAATAATATATATATTATTTAATTATGTACATTCAATTGCATAATAAATAATTTTAAACTGAAAAATCTGAAATTTGCTTGCACAAAAAAATAAAAATGTGAATTTATGAAATTGAAAGAGTGTGGTCATGCATGCACAAAAATTGCAATATTTGGGATTAAATAGTAGCATCAGCCAAGATACTTTTTCTTTGTAGAAGTAGTCATTGGGATTATAGATAATTACAAAAATAATATCAGTTGTTAATGTATTAACTTAAAATTATTAATTTCATTAAAGTAAGATAAATTGGCATTCCAATCTCAATTAAAAATTTCTAACTTTGGTACTTATGTACTAACACCATCACAGCTAATGTCACATCAAAACTTAAGTATTTCTTAATCTATAGTTAGAAAATTTCTTTTACTAATGAAAAGAAACTTTCTGATTATAAGGAAATTTCTTTGAAATTCAGTTGACTTAAGCTGCTGTGGGATTAATACATAAGCAATCTTTGCGTAAATACTTTAATATTTTTTTAATTGAATTCTGGCTAGAGTAATTGAAACAAGTTTGGTGCTTCTACTTTTAGATTATAATCTCATCATATTTTCGTATTTATTTTATTTTATATTTTTCACTTATTTTTTTAATATTTTGACAAAAATCTTTATAAATGAAGTGTTTTAATAAACTAAGAATTTTTTTCTTTTTTATTCTTAAATAATAAGTAAATTTAGATAAAAAGTAAAAAATCAAATACTTTTTTTTTTTATCAAGATAGATGTTTCTCTGGAATTTTTAAATAAAACTGGTTTGTTAATTCATAATTGATGCTTCTTTATTTTGTATGGCATTAATATTGATTTTTCAATATAAGATAGTATTAGTACATAAATATTAAAATAATATATGTTAATATATACATTAATACAATCAATTATTTGAATTTTTAATACACTATTTGAAATATCAATTTATATAAGTTCAAAATCATGTGTTACTTAAGATGAAATTTCTGAATTCTTAATATTTTCGTTTTATTTATATTTTTATTGTTATTCAACTATAAATCATTTAAAAGGAATTTATAGATTTTTTTAATAGAAATATATGAATATGAATCCAAAGACAAACATTTGGATACTAATGCAATAATGAGATAGATTACATAATGTCTGTTTTACACAGCAGGTTAATACTTTTAAAAATGATTAGGAGTTAATGCAACTTATTTAAACTTAACATATTATACTTAACATTTTCCCCTCATTTTGAATTATTTTATTGGATGAAAAATGTTTTAATTAGTACTGTTTAAAGCAAAACTTTAATGTGTTTAAAATCATGCATTCCCAGGAAATTCATGTTTAGATGGACAATATTCGTAATTGTGCTTTAATTCAGTTATTGATAAAGCATTTTTTTATTATGAGTGTTTACTGAACTCTAGAATTTAATTGCTAAATTAAGCTTTTGAAATACGAAGATTCAATAAATTTTATTTAAAAAGCAGAAAGTCATTTGAAATAAATTTACAACTAAATTTGTTTTAAATCGTCTCTCGTTAATGCGATGCATAATTTTGTAATAAGAAAAAATCTGTAATTGTAAAATATAAAATATTTAAGCATGAAGAAATTTCTTTTTTCGAATAGAAATAAAAATTAATAATTTACCAACCACCAACGAAACGTGAAAATAACATTACCCAAACAAACCGAGAAACAACTAACCAAAATAAACTTTCATTTCATTTCAGATCATCTTATGCATTTACAAATTATAATCGTATTATAATGTAAGCTTGCTGATTACAACAGTTTTTTTAATCTTCGATTAAAATTAAAGATAAATGTGAGTTCCGTGGCATCCTGAAGATGAAAAGTATCATTCTCATATTTTATGCCAGGTATTAAACGACACTTAATCAAACTGTTTTAGTAAGAGAACATATACCTACACTGAAGAGACAAAATTCATAGGACATCTTATCATGTCAGACTTCTTTTTGGTACAGCGCAATGTAACACCTCGACATGGCATTGACTCAACAAGTCATTAAAAGTCTTCAGAGAAAAAAACGTAGTCATGATACCGTTATTGACTATTACAATTGTGAAAGTGTAGCCAATGTAGGATTTTGTACAAAATATGATTTCCAAATTGCGTTGTAAAATGTTAATAAATTCAAAGCAGGTGATCTAGGTGATCAAATCATTCTCTTGATTTGTTCTGAATGTTCGTCAATCAAATAACGTACAAATAATGGTCTGTGACAAGCACATCATTATCCATAAAATATCAATGAATATGTTTGAATGCATGAAGAACATGAATGCCTTCATGTGGTCTCCAAATAGTTGAATATAGCCATGTCCACTCAATCAGTTGGTAAACATAGAATTTAACTTAAAATGGTTTTAGATAGAATAGAAATAAGTATTCTGGTCCATTTTATGTAAAATAACTTACACTAGTATGGAATCACTAACTAGGATCCACGGTATCCTTGGGTTTTGGACTACACCAGAGCTTTTTCATCAGAATATAAAATTTGAGAATGTGGCTTATCCAACTAGAAATTATTATATTACTAATATTATTTTATTACTAATATATACTAATATTATATAGGAGACTAAAAAACTATGGATTCAATGGTTTTCTAGTCTAAGGTCCAAGATATTTGATGGCGTTAGCAAGAGAGGTGGTACAGGAGTTGCTGTGGATTTAGTAAAATCATTCTAGTTGGTATTTTACAGCCAAATCCAAATTCCACCCTCAGTCTGGCAAACATACATCCCACATTAATTCCTGCTGATATTTCATGCAGAGTTTATATTTTTTATTCTCACTGACAATTATCCAGATATGTATCTGGTTTCAATAATTAGTGCCGATAATCAATCATTAAATGATCTGTGGTAGGAAGAAATTAATGATTTGTAGCACATACTTAACATTTTATATCGGAATACTGAATTCCCTTAAGAATTTTCGAAAGACAATGCCTCATTTATGTAATTTGAACCACCATTCTGCATTCGATGTTTATTCTAAGAATTCCATTTCTTTCTTGTTCCAAATTCAGCGTCGTGCGGTTATCATTACTTCAGAAAGCATTACACACCAGTCATTTGAAAACAAATAAAAGTTCTCCCATTGCACTGCTCCTTTTTACATTTCATACCCAAATGATAATATTACCTTTTGTATATTTGCATATCAAAGCCCCATGTTTTTCACCTTTTCAGTATATTAAACATTAATAACATTTATATATTTATATTCTTTTTTAATATAATATATGTATCCAGAAAAATTGTAAAATTAATATGTGATAAAAACTCCTTAGTGACAAATGATTAGAAGAGAAAAATATAAAAAGTAATTTACTGTTTCATATGAAAAATTTATAATTTAGTTATAACCATTTAATCAAAAGCATAGAATGAAGTTTTACTTTAACTGTAAAGATTTTAAATAAATTTTAGTTCATGCGTTATTTACTTCTTCATTATGTTTATATAATTTTTTAGGATTTATTAAAGAACTTTACTTTGATTTAGATTTAATAACCTATCTGTTTTGATTCAAATTTCATAAGTATATAAATTAATTTTTAGATGGATTGTATAAACATCCTTTTTTTTTTATACTTTTTAGTTTTTCCCCTTTTTTGAGAAACAAAATCGGTAAGTTTATATTAGGATTCAGAAAGATAGTGAAATGTGTTCGCATGTTAAAAATAATATTTAGATTAAAACTTTTAGAAATTATTTCTTACTTTAAATATCAACCATTTATAATTTAATGATGGTACAGTTAAAATGACATAAAAATAAATCGCTTAGTTCTATATCATTGTACAAAATGTTGCAGAGCTATATCTCATTGTTTTTGTTCCACTCTTTCTTCGATTCCTATCTACACTTTAATATTATGCACATGAATACCAAATGTAGGATTATTGCTTCCTGCTTGAAGACGAATAAAATGATCTTACTTAATTTCTTAGATTTTCTGCGTTGCATGCTCTTCAATAATATGAATATCTGTCCATCGTCCTTCCACACATGGTCTAGATAATTAAGTAGTATTCTTAGACTTCTGTTTTGCCCTTGATTAAGAAACATTTCTTAATGAAGAAACATTACTCCATACACAGTTGGAAGATTATTGTTTAGTAAGAACTTAACTGGTATTATTTTTTTTCACCAGATAAAAAATGTTTTCTGTAATTCTATCTTTGTTATATATTTTGTTTTGATTTTTTTATTGGTTTTCTAGTGCATTTTGATTCATATAATTATTACAATATGCACCTTCTATTCCTGGGCACATTGAGCTGCTTATCACATCATCTAATTGAAGCAAATTCCTCTGTTCTAGAGCATACAGCTTTATGGCTGTTAAGAAGTCATTTCGAATATAAAGTAGCAGTAGCAAAAGAAAATTTTCTTTCCCTTCCTAGTGCTTCTTCATATATTTGTATCCAGCTTTATTTTGTGTCCGTATTTCCCTATGCAGTTTTAATTTGTTAGAAAAAGAGGGGTGAATGTAAAATAATTTTTCAAATGATCTCTTCCACATTTAATTTTAATTTAAACCTCGTCGATATTTTTAAACAGAAACTTTATGCTAATACAGATCGATGTAATTAGACTATCGATACAGAATTTATCTAAAAGTAAAAATATTTAAAGAGACATTGTAATTTTGTTTCGTTTTAGTGTTTCTATTTCGATGATTTGGTGATTGTGCATTATATATAACTTTTATTGCATGAAACTAGAAATTTGATTAAAAAGAAAAGATAGGAACTTATATTTTAATGTGTATATTTCCGTATCACTTTTTTAAGTGTCGATATTAAACGAAATTTTTCTTGAATTGTTAACATAACAATATTGTTGCTAAAATACTTACTTTCAAATGTTAGCACAAATAATTTTATACAGGAAATTTTTGAAGTTCAGATTCTCAAATTAATTCGGGAATCTTTTTATTTCTCATTCAGATTTATTTTGTAAATATTTAAATTTCGAGATTTGGAATTAAATCTGAAAAAAAAACATTAAGATTTGTATTAAATCCTCCTTTTATATTGCTTCATTTTATAAATAGCACGAAAAAACTTTTTATTGTTATTGCTGGCAATATTTTGAATGTCAAAAGTTGATTTGAAAATGGTTGATAATATTTCAGAATTTTCAATAATGTACGATAATCGACTATCTCAATAATATACGATATTTAGAAAGCTCATGTCATTCAAATTATTTATAAATTATATTATAAATGTTTGTTTCAGAAAACTGTCATTTGAAAGCGTATTTTTTAAAATTTATATCTCTATATTACCGATATGAAGTTTTTTTTATCCAAATTAAAAGTTATTTGAGAATATTATAGTTTAATATCTCATTAATATACTATTATTACGAGAATATCACAAAAGTTCTTTTTATTACGCTCTCTTTATTATGCTACATCTTGCATCAAGAAGAAAACACTTCCACTTGTTTATATTATGAATCCTGCTCTAGATGTCTTCGAAATTACAAAAAATACAATGGACTCCTAAGATTAACAGAGAAAAATTTTATTGTAAGTAAATGTCACAGATAAATTGAAAAACTCCATCTATTATGTCATTGAGATTTATATGTTTACTTTTGTTTGTTCAGACACATTTATTGTATGTAATGTAGTTAATGTAACTGAACATATTTAATAATTTGTGGTACTCATTTTATATGCTTTAAATAGTTTTGTCTTATAACTTACTACTCAAATTGGAGGATTGTCTATGAAGAACTGATTAAAATTGCTATTGTAAATTCCATCAAGAATCCAAGTAAGTAAGACATTCTTCACAAATAAACCCTCAAAACTCTTTGATAAAACATTGAGTTTATGTGAGATATTTAATTTTCGTAGTTTATGTGTATTAATCACTTCTATCATACTTAATCTTTCTATCAGCCTGCTTAATATCGTACAAATGTTTGAAATATCAAAAAGGGCACGAACTATATTGAATCTAACTTTCAAAACCATTGTATCAAAAATAATTTATTTAAATTAAAAAAATTAAATGTCTTTTAAGCAGTGTTTTTAATCGATTGTGAAAAATAATATCCAGACTAAAGAATTTTCTGAAAGTAATTTGATAAATTTTAAATTATAGTTTACTTTCATAACTGAAGATTTAGGAAGGATTATTGGAAACATTTTGGAAAAATGCTGCTGGAGCTCTGAAACTTATCAACTAAATATATCTGAAATTATCAGAAATATCTCTTACATATGCGAACCCCAACAAATATCGATATTTTAAGCTTGAATCGTGAACACAAGCTAAGAAGATAAAGTCTATAGAGGAGAGAATTATCTATTAGTTTATTCATGAAGATCCTTGTGTAATTAAGCCATTTGAATTTCTAGTGCATAAAAGTTTTTTTGTAAATGAAGCTTTAGAAATCTAATATTAGGAATTAAAACTTAATATACACTTATTTTGCAATATTTTTGAAAGTAATAGAAGAGATTACTTGTTTATACACACAGAAGTTATAACTTGACATGTGTAATAGTTTTACTTAGTTGCTTTAAATGTTGTTGTCTTAAACATTATTTAAGAATTAACATGTAAATAAATACCAACCACAATAACTTTCCATTTATCAGTTTCAGAAAGTAGAAAATTTTAAAGATAAGTTGAAGTTTTATACATTTGTTTCCCATTTAACTAATTATATCTTCAAATTTGGTGAAGCAAATCAGCAATGAATTTTAAAAAAAAATTTATGAGCAGAATAGCAGTAAAGTTTAAGTTCAATGTTAAAATCTTCATGGTATGGATGCTTCTTTTGTTAATATGAATGAAAATGATAGTGAAACCTTTCGAAATGTGATATACGATAAAGAACATTTCCTAATTCAGAGTAAAGATATTTTTAAAATGTAATGATTATATTTAAATTCCAAATAAAGCTAGCTTTTTAAATAGTATTAGATCCAGAGAAAAGTAATAAAAATTGAAAAAGATATTTATTTAAGTTTATATTGGACTTTCTTAATGAACTCAGAACTATAGAATGTAAAAAAATCGATTATCCTGAGGATATTTACAACATAAGATGATTAAAAAGACACTAGTAAATATAAGTTAGGAAAAATATAACTCATTTTAATTAAATTAATTATATATTAATAATTTATAATTTAAATAATCTTTTTGTTTGCCTATTAAATGTATGTTTTAATTAGTTCTGTAATACTTTTACACCTTCGGTAAACAGCTAGAGGACATTTTCATTTGCTACTCATTAAGCTAAGAATAAAATTTATTAATTTTAATAATGTTTATATGCTAATAGTCTGTAAAATGTACATGTGCTTTAAAAGTTATAGTATGCTTTAAAAATAACGTACCTATTGTTTTGTGACTTTTTCTCTGCTAATTATCGTAACTCAAAATGATATAGATTCAGTGTGTCCATGGAAGTCATTTGTGAAGAATTCTAGCCAATAGGTCTTCAAAATCTACAGTTGAAAGGTTATTATTGAAGGTACAGAATCAATTTCCTGAATAATCCTTACCAGCGAATATCACATATTCTCATTAGTGTTTGGGTGGTCAAATTATTCTCTGGAATAGTCCCGTCAAATAGTTCCAAATGAGTTTCATTACATATGCTAGAAATTTTAACATGATGACATGGTACTATGTTGTCAAGGAAATGTTATTATTAGAATGTGAACTTTTGAATGGGATTAGATTATCAGCTGGAGACATCAGCTTACATCGAGTTATTATTAATGTTAATTGAAACGAAAAAGATGACCCAAAGCATGCCAACGCAAAACAAACTTTAGTAATATTAGTGATTCCTTATTGCAAGTTCTATCATTTAAAAATTACTCATAACATTAAGGATATGTTAACATAACATTACTTTTAATCTCTACTCATTACTTTTAACCCGGAAAAAAAAGTATTTGTATATAATGTTATTCTTCTATAAGAATTTTTAAATAAGGACTTTTCTTACATATATACGATACTATTGCAATAAAATAAAAGAAATTCTTTTAACGATTATGAAACTTTTAGAAATATGTATTAATCTTTCTAATTCAATTCTGGAGACATACAAAGGGCAGGACAGTAAAGGCAACGTCATCGTGCCAAAATTGTTGAGATCATATCTATACATCATTGAACTAGAGTAGCATGAAAAAATAAAGTGTTAAAAGAAAATAAAGATAGTATCAAGTATAACATTACACTAAAAATATAACATTACGCTAAGAGCAGTGCTCAATTCTCTATAATCAAATAAAAGTATTATTTCTATAATGTCTCAGAAGACTCAATAAACTTTGGTTTATTTCATTAATTGTTCTTTTAAACATTATAGCTTATTAACTAAATCACTTCTTTATTTATATAATATTTTACCTATAATTTTTTTTGCCAAAACTGTTTGAATGTTTTAGTACATACATTTTAAAGTCAAATATGAATACATGCAATCTGTTTTTTACATTAAATCGGCATTATCTTTCATTGAAATCATTTTTGAAATATATTTTCCCAGTGCAGACATGCTGTAATAACTTAATAAATGAGAGGAAAGATAATAAAGTAGAAGTTTGATTAAATGATAATGAGATAACTAATTTAAAGATATATAAGGAAATCTGAAGAAAGGAAAGTGAAATAATATAATCATAATCCCAGGATAGATCAAAATATAACGTGTCTATTATGTTAACATTCATTTTGATTATATTTAAAACCTTAGGACATTATTCATACAAAATGAATGTTCACAACTCATAAATGTATAAAAATTCGAAAATTGTTTGAGAATAATTCTAACATGGCGCGTTTATATTTAATTAATTAGCTTTTCCATAATTGTTAAAGTTTAAGCGAAAATAAAATTACAATTAAAATTACTTGCTCCAAATGACTTACTATGACAATTAAATCTCCATCAATGAATGGTTTCGAATGTACTAAGTAAAATAAATGATCTTTAGAAATGTCAGCTGTCAACACAAAACTGGAATTACTCTAAAAATTAGGACTTGTGTCTGTAAAATGAATGGTGTAGATTGTTTCTCTTCGCATTATTTATTGTTAAAATCAGTTTTATCCTTCAAAAGCTAATTGAGTTTATTTTAATGTAATTTTTATACTTGTATTTTATGCAGCATTGTTTTTAATAACTAAATATTTTATTATTCATATAAACAATATATTATTACCTTTAATATATTGTTACCTTTATTATCGATTATTATTATTTCTAGCTCGAACTATTTTTACGATAAAAGTAAATTATTTTTATGTTTATAAAAAATTGTTTTGATAATAAATATTTTTTTTTATTAATTTACCTTTGCTTATAATGCTTTTTGCTTTTATCTTTAAAGTATAACACTAATAAGCAAAATTTATGTGTTTTAATACGAGTAAAGTATTGTTTCATGTTTTTATTTATCACATCTAACTAATATTGTTTGAAGAAATGGTATTGCCATTATTATAAAAGCCCACCTTTGCTTACAAAAAAAGCTGGAAACTACATTAAAATTTAAAATTTTATTCATTTTTTGTTCTGTTAAATGCATCAATAATTTATTTGAGGGAGTTAATACCACCTATTGTATTCAAATAAAGTTGTCTCTCAGAGGAAGATATTTTATTCTCACTTTACATTTTTAATTAGTACTAGTTAAAAAACTAATTAACTATTTTCAAACTATCATTAATGCATTATTTACAGATTTAATAAATAATGTTTTATGATGTTAACAGTATATTTTCCCAGAAATTTGAAAAAAGTCTTATTGAGTACTTGCTGTAAGCTTTATATAAGTTGATGAAAAGAATTTTTATGATAAAGAAACAATATATTTTAACATCAAGGGAATTATGGTTTCATAAACTTAAGAATATAACTAATCTTGTTTTTCATATTTACTTTAGTACAAGTAAAATTTAGAAACAAAAATTAGAAAGCATTATGAAAATTGCCGAATAATGTTTCTTTGGAGCAATGAAGAAATATGAAAGCAAAGATGAAGAAGATCAATTAAAAATAAAGTTTTCTACTTGTTTGGATATTGTTTTCATTCATTCGATTCAATGTTGAATTGAATGAATGAAATAAAATTGTTCATGAAATGATATGATCATTGGTTACAAAAATACGACGAATTTTATAGACAGATAATGAATGTCAGCACTTTATGAGGATATACATTTTTTTTAATTTCAAAAACATCTTTTGTGCTCTTTTAAACCATCTTATATTTATCAAACACCCCCAAAATAGTATTAAGCAGTATGAACATCGTTTTTTATTAATTGAATATCATTGTTTTTCTAAATTTGTTTTTATGTTATAGATGGTAAAAAAAGGCATTAGGTTTCATGTTTATGACTTTATTGTTTGACTTAGATGAGTTATACAAACTACCAGAGATATCATGTCAATAATTAGTTCTATAATGATGGTAGTAAATATCATCATTGACAAGAAGAAGATAAGCAGACGAGATTTTAAAAATACACTTATTGCCATAAGCATTTCCACACCAAGAGGTAAGGCCGAGTTGTTACGAATTTGGAGGGAAGCAGATACATAATGGCAGCATGATTATGCATCGCGTAATCCACAGAAAGAGTTATAAACTTTGTATTTCTTGGATTATAAAACATATAAAAGAACTGGTTTGAGCATTTAATTTGGAGATGGATGTTTTTTAACTATAAAGCTACCATTTCACAGCTATCGGAGACAAAAGGAGCAGCAGTCTGAGTCTGAGAAAAGAAGAATCATTGTGATGATGGAAATCGAGTGTATAGTCCGGCAAATAATTCACCGCTTAGGTCGTTGTGACATCACTCGAAGACAGGTTGGGACCAATGGACAAGATAAAGGTCTAATACACGGAAAACAGACTCAGGATACCTTCCATAGACAAATAGTTGAAAAGATTGTCATATCATAAGGTACGCAATCACAGCATCAACTGTCTCACTCTCCGCCATCTATCTCTGTATGTCCGTACCATCATAACAAATAGTATATGATACATGATAATCCCTAATATTAATCCTCGGAATCATGGTAATCCAGAGTTATGTTCGTGACATTCTTCAACCATACATCTTACCACTCAATGGCAGGGCTAAGAAGATATATTTCAACAGGACGATGCTCATCTATACACAGTAAGGATTCCATAAACTTGCCTTCGCTACATTTTCCCTTTTCCCTAGCTTACTCGATCCCCAGATTTCTCAACTATAGACTGTATATAGGATAATTTAGAATGGCAAGTTAAATAGCCGATGAGTCTTGTGGAATAAGAAGAATCTATTGTCAGAGGAGATGTTGCAGGACATACAAAATTTGAATTCCTCAGTGCCCCAAACCGGGTCACATCATATATTCATTCTGCTAGTGTGGCTCAACACGGTGATAAAACCTCTATTATATTTGTAATTTCTTTTATTATAAATTAGAGTCCTAAATCCTAAATTAAATAGGTGTCCTTAATCCTATGTTCTTCGCTTGACCTTTTATGATTCACTAACATGATATCCCAGGTAATATGTTAGTAAGACAAACATGCTGATTACTAAATTTCTTTAGCTAGTTCATTCTTTTGGCCTGACTTTTTCAAAGTCAGACAACTATTCGTACGTTAAAAGAAACTTTCTTAAAAATGTTATACTTATGTTTATTGTCTATTCATACTTGAATAGTTCTATTTATCTATCAATCTGAGTTTCTACCATTTGAAATGTTGCTTACTGTCTCCAGCTCTCACAATTTTTCTTCTATAGAATACATTTATAATATTTTACAAATAAGAAGACAAACAAGTCTCAATGTTAATTATTTATTTCAACAATTGAAGATAGTTTGTTAGGAAGTTTTGCAGTTCACTATTGAAGAGTTTATATTACGTTGTATACAATTATAAATCTGAATATACATCACTCCTGATGTATATTTATTTCCTGGTCAGAAAGAATTTATATCCAGGACATAAATAGACTATCATCTCATATTGATTTTTACCATTTATAATGGTAAAACTCAAATAAATTATTGAATTTTTTAAAATTGTAATTTGATTATTTTTCACTTTCAGTAATTTACTCGCAATCAGAATGTCCCCCCTTTTTCTAGCACCAAAAATTTTGCCATACATTTTAAATAATTTTATAATTAAAATATTATTTAAAAAAAGTAAAAAAAATGTCTACACATAACTCTCTGATTATTGAGAATACCCATATTTTCGGCAAGTCAAAAAATCGAAAATGAAATTTAAAATTTAGTAATTTTAATTAATATTAATTAAAATGATGAAGAATATTCTTCAGTTTTCGTAGCAAATAAAATTACAATTGAGTGAAAAATAATATAATTAAATTACTTTTAACTCTTTAAATATTTTGAAGAAATTCACATTTGTTTTTTAAATTAATTGAGATGTTATTATTGTTACTTTTCCATGCTCTCTCTTTATTTTTGACATTTTATGGTATATGAATAATTATGATTCTAACCAGTTGATTCAGGAAGCCGAAGTAAGAAATAGCAAGAGTAGAAAATGATAAAAATTAAAAGTTTTATTTTAATTCAAAGTCGTAATATTACTCTTCAGTTTTTTATATGGATATAAAATAGTTTAGAAAAATAAACACGTAAAAGGTTATTATTTTCAGTTTCATAAGTATGCATGTTTCTAGATAAATTAAATAAAAAATTGAGGTGTAAAGAAGAATTTAATGAGAAACTCTCCATGAATTTCAAAGTAAATGCTTCCATAAAAATAATTATGAAATAGATGAAAACTATTCATGTTGGATATTTTTATTGGAAAAACTTATGATGTTCTCAAAAATAAGATAATATTAGTAAGACCGGTCTTACATTGAAAATAATAACGTAATTGAAACCGCATTTTAATTTCCAGAAAATATACTCATTTTTCTTTTTATGGTTTCTTTTAAAATTTGATATAAATAAATTTCACTTTTCAATTAAAATAATATTACTTTTAAAATGTTTAAAAATTTACAACAAAAAACATATAATTTTTATTAATGAAATTTTAACTTTGGTTGAAGTGATAGTAATGAAGTATTGAATATTTTTTCTTTTAAAACTACTTTTAAGCTATATCATCACTTAGTGGAATTCACATGTCAATTGCGCGTAACAAATCAAAAAAATTGTTAAATAAAAAGGAAAACAGCGAATTTAAATAAACACAAAATAATCATGGGCTGATGATTCACGTGATGGTGGATTTTAAATAAGCTAAATTTAAGGAATGCATGAAAAAATATTGTCTTATTTTGTATTAATTTTACTCTTTCTTTAAAGTAACCTAACTTCAAATTACATAAAAATGACCGAAATCATAAATTTCTTTCAAAGAAAAAACAAAAAATTATAATCTAAAGTTGGTTTATATTTCCCTATGAAAATTTATACGCGTTATCAAAATTAAGAATACAATGTAACTACATCAACAGAAACATTAATACTTTGATGATTCAAGTGCTAATCTCTAATAGTATACTTATAATTCTTTTAAAATACAGTTCTGTCCCCGATGGCAAGAATTTTGATTATATTAGGCACTAATCAGCGTAAAATATATAAACATATATAAACCATTTTAAGTTTTTTATATTTCTTAAATAAATAAATAATAATAAAATATAGCTGAATAATTTCTAGCATTTTAAATTAAAAGTTTGATATTTGAATAATGCACCTCAAATTTGTGTCCACTCTAATTTTTACAAGAAGAGTTTGTCATTAAAATTCTGTACACACGTATTTGTGTACACGTGTGTTTTTACGTGTACACACGTATTTGTGTACACGTGTGTACACGTACACGTGTGTTTATTTAAAACATTAAGTTCTTAATCTTATATTAATGTAGAATTGGTTAAAATATTGAAATTTATATAAATAAATAAGACAATAAAAAGGAATTGAATAGTTTCGTTTATTATTAAAAATGAATCTTGATATAATTCTAGCCTTTTAAAAAATTATTTATGAACTTTGATATATATAAAATGATATAATATTTAAAAACTTTTAGTAAGAAAATATATTTATAATAAATAATTTTTTATTACAGTAAAATTAGGTTGAAAACTTTCAAAGTTAAACTAAATTTAGAATTCAAATTAATTGTTTTGATATAAAAATATCTTAGAGTACTATAATGTTATTAGTGTAGGATAGAAAAAAAATGACAAAGTACTTGATATTAAAGTTTCTTAAAACATGAAACAATTTTATCTCGAAAAATATTTTTTTTATTTAAGATGCTTTTTATAATATTTGTGAAATAAGATTTAACAGCATTGTTTGATAAAGAGAAGTAATTGCTCGATATTTAGAATTTTTAAAAATGCACAATTTTTTTCTGAAGAATGTTTTGGACGTATTTTATGGCAAGCTATTAACAAGATATACTTTCTGTACTATGATTTAAAAGAAATCCTGTCATTTTCTGAATTAATCTTTTCCAGACTAAAATTTTTTTGTAAAACCCCCCATTAAATCTTACTTTGGATTATATTTCATTTTGTAGAATCACCGTTTCCAGAAAAAAGTTTAAACAGTGATAAAAATTTATAGCGGGAAATTCTTTAGAAACACCTGTTCACATACAGAAAATAACTCAATTTAAAATCATATTATCGGCATCATCTGGTCGAAATGTGTCAAAAAAAGCTGTCAGTTTCTGTTTCGATGTGATTTCAAATACGGTTGCCAAAACGAAAAACATATATATTACTTGTAAGATGTCTCAGAATTTATGTATATATTTATTATTTGTTACGCTTATGGATTCGTAACACTTGGAAAAACATATTCACTTTTCAGTGAAAGTCGTTTTTAAGGGAAATCGAGTGGTCGATATCTTCTTCACCCGTTACATTTTCCTTACATCTTTTGGACCATGGAAATTATGTTTTTATTGGAAGGGAAAATGTCATGAAATGCGATTCAACATAAAGTTAGATCTGTAGTGACAATTTTTGATATGAGAAGATGCATTTTACCAACAAAAAACTGCCATTACTTCGGGTCATGAAATATATTTACAGGATCATGATAAAATTATTCGTCCATGATAAAGTAAACTATATTTTGTTGGTAAATCTAGTAAAAAGCTAAAGAAGATTTATGAAAACTATGTTTTTATTTCCAATCTAAACTAAATTAAATGTTCTATTAGATCCACAAAACAATAGATAAGGAGATCGTTAGAATTTTAATAAATATTTTAAATTATTGTCAATATATAAGATTATTTTGATTAAGTACAGCTGAGATGCATTTTTTATGTAAAATTCAAATTTCTTTCAATTTAGAAAAAAATATTCCTTTTTTTTTATAAAAAATAAGATAGTTTATAATGGAAAATTGAAGAAAAGATTTTATATTGAAACTATCAATGCTTTAGTTATTTTTCTGATTATAAAACTCAGAAACATTTTTATTTACCATAAAAGAAAGAGTGCAATTTACATTGAAAGAGTATAATTATAAAATTAATAAAAATATAATAAATAATATAAAAAATAAATAATTGAAAAAGAAAAAATTATAACATTTCATTTACCATAAATGAAAGAATCTCAATAATATTACAAATTGTTTGTGTATTTTTAGTATCTCAAGTATTTATCGATATGTTCTTAAATCGTTTTTAAATACGTGTGCTTATGAGAAGATTAATTTTTAAAATGAACTATATATTAGCTTTTGTTAAATTCTTTTCCATTCATTTCAACATTTTTGCAGATATATAAGATTGGTAAAGGTTATAGCCATATTAACTAGTTAATCAGCAGACTAACTAATGGGCTCCATTAAATTCGGGATCTAGAGGTTTTCGCATTTTACCTAAGTAATGTGCATATTAACAGCTTCCGTATTGTTAAAGCTCAAAAATTGATTATTAAAAAGCGTTGATATAATTTCTGACGATTTGTTTGTTAACTGTTTGATAGTATTAGCTTGGTTTTTAGTTACCCAAAAATAAATAATATTATGTTATTTCCCTTAATTTAATAATATTTTAAGACATTTGAATCTCTCTATTATAGTTAATTGATTGATCATTGATTATATCAAGTAAATTACCTATGCTCGATTATATTAGGTAGGGGAAAAAGTTATCCATTATTTTTTCGGCAGACGTCTGTAGTGATCGCTATCTCGTGAGGTATCTATCAAACAATTTCAAATTTATGCTCATTGGAAGGAGACATTTGACACTAAAATATTCTCTTGCGGTATTTTGTTTGGTTAATTACATTACGAGTACAAGGTTTTAAAAATGGAAGACAACAAACAGAAAATTCGATACATTTTCGTTTTTCTCTTGTAACGGCTAAAAAAAAAAAAAGCCAGGTGGCTAAAACTGTGAAAGGTGTTTATCGTCCTATATATGACTGTAACAACCAGTTACGCACAATTTTGGTTTCGTCGATTCCATTTGGGTATCTGGATGCTAAAGATGCACCTCGTATGGATACAACATCGTCGAGAATGTCTATAAAATATCAAAAATTATCAAACAAATTGAAAATTATCTTATCTACAAATTATCCGGATAATTGAAGAAATGAAAAGGATTTTTCCCTCCTTCAAGGTTCATCCTAGTTAAAGTGAACGATATTTTTATAAATTATAGAATATCTGATTTCCGTACTTTAGTGGTGAGATATTTAATGAAATAAATTTTTAAATAATGAAATATATTTTTTATATTTTATTCTCTGAGAATTTTTCATCACTTAATAAAGGATTAAAAAGGTAGTTTTATCAAAATAACACCTTTACAGCTACATGTATTTTGCAAGGGATTTATCTATAAATTTCATCAACTTATAGCATAATTTGATGTGCATAAAAACAAATTATGCCAAAGTTAGTTAAGAAAGGAATGTAATAAGTTTGTAGGATTCCTATAGATTGAAAAATATTTGAAGGCAAACTAATTTTATTGAAATACTAGTCTGGCGATTATTCACAATTGCTTTGGTTTGTTTGAAAATGAGTTTGCTTTTAAGAGTTAAAAAGTATTTATTTTCGTACTAAGCAAATGTACTTAATTTTGTAAATTAAATGTTACAGTATGACTAATATAGAAATATTTTTCTTTCGATAAAATGAGAGAGAGTACCTTGATTTAGAAGAAAATCCAAATTACCCAAATTATCAACTGAAAATAGTGTTTGAGCTAGATTACCAATCGATGTAACTCGTGAAGTACATGTTAAAAAACCCGCCTCTTAAATGGTATTGAATAGAGAACAAAAATATTGTGGACTTGTAGACTTATTACATATATTGTGTATAGTACAAATTTTCAAATTTACATCAGGCAAAGTTTGTAGATTTTTTGTGTTATTCTATGAAAACTGAAATATTTGTTTCGAAAGTAGAACAAAGTTCTTAATTGATTCCTTCCTTAATTATTCTGAATTAAATTCCTCTTAACTAGATGAAAGATTCCAATTCTTCACTGATTAAGCCCTGAAAGATATTTATAAAACGTTGTAATCTAGTTTTTGAAGTATCGTAAATATTTGTTAGAGCACAAATCGAAAATTTTGTAATTTTGAGACCGAATCAATTTTATCGTAAAACTACTAAAAATGGAAAAAAAAACCTACAAATTCACATCCTCAAATACTCGTTAAACAAAATGTCCCTAATGAAGGCATAGGAATACGGGCCAATTTTTAAATACTGAAAAATAAACAGCAAATGTAGACGTTGCTTGAAGAAGAGTTTACAGCTAAGCCAGAATAATGAAATTCAACCATTTTCGCTTACAATTGCTTTTGGGTAAATAGCCCGTGGTATTATTCTAATAAAGATTGCTTGGTTCATGATATGTTTGACTTTCTAATATGGGTTGTTTGACTTGCATCTTATTGATAAGAAAAGATTTTTCTAGTGGTTAAGCAAACATTTTAATGATATATTTAGAAAATATGTGGATTTATTATCTTATTTAAAATTACTTTTAAATGAGATACTAACTATATAATTTTTATAATTTTGTGCATTTTTATGATGATGGATAAAATATTGCATATTTTCTCACAGCATTATAAGTTGATGCATTTTATTTATCGATTAATAAGTTTTAAATTCAACATTTAAGTAATTTTTGTATTATATTTTCCAAATTGGTCATTCCATATTTACATAATTCACAATGAGGCTTATATCTAAAGTATTTCACTTCGTAGATTGAAATCAAGTGTCAATATTTTAAGCACAGATTACGAACTTATATTAAAGATAATATTCTATAATCTCTTTTTTTTGTTTCTGTAATATATTATATCGTTTTCAAAAATATGTGTGACTTTATAATTTAATCTCAAATATAATTAACAATATTTTTTATATTGTCAACATATATTATATTGAATATAGACATTTTGGGAATGATTAACAGTTGTGAAATGAATTTTATATTTAAATAATTTGAAGAATAAAATTTCTTCAAATCTGATCAATTGAAATAGTCTGAATTGTTTTATTTTATGAAAACACTTCAAAATTGGTCAATAGCATACATGTTTTCATGGTTAAAGTTGCCATAACATAGTTTGAATTCTGAAAATTATTTATAATAAAAATCATTTATAATGGATATATGCAAATAAAATAAATTGGAAGGTTTTTATTAAATCTTCAATTATTTTTAGAACTATATTTTAAATAGGAGTTATGGTTTTGAATTGGAAACAGTATTTTTAAATATAATCTGCTTTTCAATTCACAGGACTGTGAATTGAAAAGTTTGTTTTTTAACCCAATGTTTTCTATTTATGTGCTCTGATGCATTTTTTGTGTATCATTATCTTTATTTACTTTCTAACTACATTCAGTTCTTAAATTTCTCGCCATGAATTTTAAATTATTCTGTTTCGAATAAGTCATGCGTTTTTAAAAATAATATTAAATAAAAAAATTAATATAAGAAATATTATTAATATTAAATATAAGAAATTTTCATGATTTTCGTCTTTAATCTTCACTTGCATTAAGTTGAGTATAAAATACGACACTAGTAAAAATGGTCATAAATTATAATGCAATCTATAAAATTGAATTTGATTTTGTTAATCTCATCCATTTATTACAACAAATTTTAAGAACTTTTTTGCTGTTGAAATGAAATTTTAAAGGCTGTTTATTAAATAATAGATTTATTTGAATTACAATTGAACATAATTCGTACAGTTCGTTTTTAAATTTGTTACATGCTTAAAAAGAAATTTGAAGTAACGTAATTTACAAATCAATGTTTTCTAATGCTCAAATGAAATTATAAGCTAATTTTATAATATTTTTCAAAGAAATAAGCTTACTGTACCTTTAAAACATTTTACACGAGCCTTTAAAATTTTCATTGAAGAAAACGATTAAAATCGAAACAATTATTTCAATCGTTTTTCTTATTCAAAATAAATAGAATCAATACAGCAATTGCTCAAAAGTACTAGGGTGAAAATTGGATTTCTAAGCATTTGTAATTATTCTAAACAATAAATACCATTCTAATTAATCAAGTGAGACTCAAATGAAAGAAAAATAAGTGTTCTATTGCTCTATTATATATGTGTTTAAATGAAACAAGCAATATATATATATGTTTTGTCTCCCTATTAAACATCTAAAACTGACAGTTAAAGAATACAATCCAAAGAGAATGATGTTTCCTCCAAGATTTTGTAGCTATATTCTTCTAAAGCTAACAAAACCACTTTAATCTTTTATTCCAAAAACATGTTATTATATGTTTTATATAGTAACAAGTAGAGAAAGGGATTGGAAAAGAAAATTTAAAATAAGTTTTTTACAATTTCTTTAGCGAAATAAACGAACATATTTTCTTTGAAATTACTGCATATAATATAGATATTAACATTAAAATACATTTGTTTTTCACTCAGAATTTATCAAAATCCTAAATATTTTCCTTTTATTTACTTTTACCATCCTTGAAGTTTACATGTATTGGGTTTTCATTACCTGTGTGTGTGTGTATTTTTTCTACAATAAAATAGATTTGTTCTACTATACCTGTTATTTATACCTGTTAATTTATTTGTTATGATATAATAAAAGTTTACACTAATTTATGACTGTAGTCTATTTATATAACGATATTTCTTGATCATAGGAAATACTTATACATATTATTACTTTCAAAATAAATGCAGCATTGTATATTTTCCTTTTGTTACTTTAGAATTTATTTTTTTATCACGTTTAAAGAATGAAATCAATGGGTAAAATAGATAAATAAAGCATTACAGCTAAAGGGTTAATAAATCATATATTTTTTAAATGACATTTTTATCATATAAATCCTTCGTAATGCACTCAGACATAGAGCATTGAAAAGACCTTCTGCCTTATTTTTGAATTGGATTACGAACCTAAAATAAATTATTGACAAGCTATAAATATCACTGCAAGAAAATGTTTCAGAGAAAAGAAAAATATTACACTAGGCATAGAAATAATGCGACTCACATGATGTAGGAAAATATCTTTTTTGTTGTATTTTGAACAAGCGTGGGTAATAGGATAAGAGCAGTAAAATACCTAAGTAAATATAAAATATTCACTCATATCTATACATGAGCAAATATTAATTCTGAAAGAGTTTCAAAAGATATTACATAGGTTAATAAGTTATATTGGAGACAAACGTTACTTTAAAATTTGATACTTTTAAGACATTTTTTAAAACAAAAATCTGCGTAATCACTTTAAAATATTCTTATGATTTAACAAACTGTTCACACTTTTACATATTGTTTTAAATGTAGCAAATAGTTTAAAATTATTTGCTAGCTGTCGCATGAAAGAACATTCCATTTGGTAAATTAACTTTTCAATCGCAATCGTTAAAGAGACATTTTCGTAAGTCGAGCGGGAAGAAAATTACAAGTTGATGTTCGAAAGGACTTTCTGTGGCAATTAAGCCTTTGTTTAATGGATAGCTTCAAATGGGTTAAACAAAATGAATGGTCCTTAAAATTGTCAGCTGCCAACACAAAACTGGAATTTCGAAAGAAATTAAGGCTCGCTTCTGCACTGATGTTCAGTCAGCACGAAACGGTTAAGTGATTTAGAAAGTTAGTAAATTAAGTTTGCACTAATTATTAAATTAAGAAAAATTATTCCTTTTTTCTGTTTTATATCAAAAATGAATTATTACCACTAACGATATACTCTCTCTTTTTAACAGATAATATTTTTAATATTTCTTGTCATTTTGGCCTTTAATTGTAAAATATGTTATATTAGAATATTAAACATATTTTCAAAAATTTTAGTGTATTTTATACACATTTAATTTATAATAATATAATCATATTATTACTACATTTGTTGTACATTAATGCTGATATTGTTAAAAGTTATATAACGTGTCACAATATTGATATTTTTGAAGTAACATCAAAAATATTAATTATTTCTTATATAAATTAACATAATTTACTTTTACAGAATATATAAAATACAAGTTAAAAAAATAGTTTTTAAGAAATGTATAGAAATTAAGAGCAATTTCAGCTTATTCAAGGAGATTCAAAAGAGTTTTCTCAAAAACATTTAAATTTAGATACAAATAAAAATCAAAACACAATAATAGTGTGGGGTTTCTACCACAAAAATAGGAAAAATATAAATAATTTACATTATTCTTAAACTTTAAAAATAAATTTTTTTTAAAAATATTCACCAAATTTTTTTGTTACCCATCAATTTACAATAACATTTTCCTTTCACAATTTTTTAGTTAAATCTTTTTCGGGATTGCACTTTCTTTATAAGAACTGATACAAATTTATAACAGTGAATTCCTAACATCTGTATACAACATGCGATAAATCTATTATCATATTATCGGCATCATTTACTCAATATGTACCATAGGAAAGTTATTTTTCCTTTGATTTGTTTTCGAACAAATTCCTTCTGAGACCAAAAAATTCATTCATGGATTACCAATAAAATGTTTTATCAATACACGTATTTAATTAACATTTGTTTCGCTCAAAAAATTGCGAAATTAGAAGAATAAAAACTTTTTTTCTGAGAAATTTGTTTTGAAAAGTCACTGAAATAATATTTATTCACCTCTTATATATCTCCCTAGCATGACTGAATCATGAAAACTAATTCGTTCAGGATATTTTATTAACAGGTATCCAAATAAAATTAAGTTAGATCAGTTGAGAACATTGCAAGAAAATAGTATTTGTTTTAAGCAAAGTTAAAATATTTTGGTACATGAAGTACATTATCTTAGTCATGGTGATTTATTTTGATCCAAAATTATCAAACAATTCGCACTATATTTGTTTATTTTGTTGAGGAAAAAATCACAGAAGAAAAATTGAAAATTATATACTATTTTGTCAGTTCTAGTTCAAATAATGTTAGAAATTTTTTGTTTTAAGACACAAAAAATTAACACGTTAAAATTCATTCCTTTTAAATGGAAAATAAAGATTTTGAATTTTGATTTAATTAAAATAGTTGTTTCATTAGTAAAGTCTATGAGACCTATTTTATTAAAATTTAATTCTTTTGAACTTGATGGACTTGTAAAAAGCTGGTTAATAAGTTCATTTATTTGTTACTTTATGCTCATTGTTTGCTATCGAAGTCTAATTTATCCGGAATTTTTATTTTAACGTAGATTCGAAGTAAATCAAACTCATTCACAGCTTGAAAGAGATTTTCAGTTGATTGGGCTTTTGCAAACCTGATTGGTAATACAAGATTTTATATAATTTTGAGACCTAATTCTGCAGTTTCATTACATCCTTCCTAATGTTGAGATGTTAGAATTGTGCTGAAGTGTGATGAGTTGCTCGAATAATAAAAATAATTTAACTAAATTAAACAACAGGAATGTTATTTATTTGATAACTATCATTATTTGTCCCTACTTAAAAACATCTCATCATATTTCTTACAAGTATCGTCATATATATGATTTCATGGGCAAAAATTTACAAAAATAATAATGATTATGTATTTAGAGCTCATTTCATTGGTCAAGATTTTCTTACCTCATACCTAACTTGCTTCTAGATTTATTTATTCGACAGGATAAATCAAATATTAAATCAATTCATCAGAAATCTGGTCATACGGTTTGGTGTTATAGAGTCACTATTAAAGTACACATTAACATCTTACTTGAAACTTTTTTTCTAAAATTTTAAATTGCAGGTATGGTATTTTAAATTTCAGTTACAAAAAAGCCTTCCAAAGTGTTTTATATATTTATCGAATATCATTTTATTATTTTTTAAACTTAGGATATTTCTTTTCTTACATAAATTAATGTAAAAAATTAAAAAAAAATGATTTATTTCAAAATGTAATTTTGATTTTATGTTAATACTTAATACCTACTCACTAAATAATTAAGAAATAAATTATAAAAAACTTTACAAACTCTTAATTTCGTGACGTAAAACAATTTTGAGATTGCTAGTTTATATTAGTTTTGAATTTGATTGCAGGGAAATATTTTTGTGCCCGTTAAGATTAGAAAAAAATCATGAAGATTTGATTTAGGATACTATCGAATTGGGATGAATATACAACTGAATGATTTAGTTATACGATGTGAAATGGGAATTCATGACATGGCAATTTATCGAAATTAATGGTATAGAAACTTACGACAAGCCAACAGTTGTTTGTTTCCGTCATCGAGGAAAAGTCATATTTCGAGCTATTTTTCACTCGAGAAATGATTGAACTGATGTCAGAGCCGAAGTCAGTTTACAGATTCATTTCTTGCGAGTTTTTATTTCAAATGAGAAGTTCTTAGCTGAAAATAAAAGAAAGAATCAAGAGAGTTGCTGCATGAAACATTTTAAAATCGATAGTTTAAACTCTAATGGAAAACTGGATTTTTAGCAATAATGTGTATCTTTGAAAATAAGAATAAGTAAGAGAATAGATCAGAGAGACAAGATAAAGTAAGCAAAAAGGACAGTTCTACGAAGCTGAAACATGGTGTAGATAAATGCATAAATGAAGAAATAAAAACCTTTAGCTTAATTTTAGAAGTCTTCCTTTTTTCCATTTAAAATAAGATGAAACCTAAGTTGCATTTTTGAAAACTCGAAAGCTTATTTGTTGCATAATGGTTACTTTTTGTACACGAAATCTAATTAGATCAGAAAAAACTTGGATTCCTAATCTCTAAAGCACTCATTACTCATGAGAATCGAACTCACGAACTTTTGAGCAGGACAGAGTGAAAACCATTTGGCCAATAGTTGGCAGATAATTAGCTAGCGAAAATTGGGTATTCATTATTTACTAAACTATAAAATTATAAAAAGGAACTATGTGTTTAGCAAAAAATTTTTTAATCATCATAAATGGTTTTAATGTAAATAATTTTTATAATAAAAAAAGAATTATCTAAAAATATTACTAAGCTTCAATTTTCCAATTATATAAGTAAATATTTTGGTAAGAAAGCCAAAATCAGTTGATAAATGAAATATTTTTATATAATAAATATATTTCTATACCAAATATTTACATTATGACATGATGAGTTTTAATAAACAAAGATGAATAATATTAAAACTTTATGAAACTGAAAAAAAGATATTATATTTTCTCTCAAGGTAAAAATAAATGCCAGAATGTCCCTTCTTTCAACAATGTTTAGCAATTACAGAAATTCTTTATAATTGCTAAACATTGTTGAAAGAGCAGTACTACAGTTATGTCATTAATAAATTAAATATTAATAATTAATTGTATGTTATGATTACTAATATATATATATATATATAAATACATATATTATTAATTAATTATATTAATTAAATTTAATTAATTATTCAGTAAAACTAAATTAAATTATTTGAAATTTCAAAATATTTCTCTGCGTTTTATGTAAATCAACAGATTTTAATTTTAAACAATTATCTATAAGTTCATATATATAGATAACACACACGGGCATCTTGAAAATAAATTGGATTTCAATAAATGTTGTAAGATATTGTGAGGAGAGACAATTCTGTTTAAAAGTAGTATTGATGTAATACCTGACATGGGAATTGAACTTACATGATTTGTAGTTGTATTTGAAAATTTTTAGTAACCACGAATCTGATAGTTTTTAACTATTTGTTTGGAAAACTGTATGCTCACACTGTTTTCCATACGTAGTTTTAGGTTTTTAATCGAAATATTTGTTACCTTATTTTTTCTTGTATTTCAATATTTTCAATTACCAAAAATTATTATCACACATTTATTTTGATTTTACCACCAATTCATTCACTGTGTTTTGGATGTGAAATAGTATACTTTTTTTAATGAGAAAAAATTGGCATTAAGTGAAAAATTTAAAAGTGTTCTGATACAATAATAAAAATGGCGTATATTATAATCTTAATATGTATTTGAAAAACGATAATATTGCTTTCGATATCTTCTTATGGTCTAGAAATTACTTTCACTTTATTTGAAACAGAATTAGAGAGATGAATAAATGATTTATCAACAATCAGTAAAAAAATATTGAATTATTCCTATTTTCATACTTCTCTGCAGAATGCTTCCTCTTGCTTCTATTGTGATCTTTTAAGGACTTGTAATAATGATAAGATGATAAAGGATAAGAATATAATTTTACGAAACATTTTTTTTTATAAAATGAGAGATTATTAAATTATTGGAGATTCATTCTAGTGCATATTTTTTAAATTGTACTTACTAAAAATGGAAATGTCATGCATGTCACGATGCAAGTAGTTATAAGCTGTTATGTCCTACTAATTTACCTCCATATTTTCATGCCAAACACATGAAGGCATTAATTACGAGCATGAATGATGGCACCTCTTTCTGTCTCTCGCTTATAAATATGATTGAGGCATGCTCAGAAAACTTTGAATTATGTAATTAAGATGCAATTGCTTTAGAATTTTAAAAACTAAAGATCACAACAAATATCTGATACTGTTTGTTGAGTGTTTGTTTATTTTCTATTACAACTTTGAAATTAAATTTACAAGTATTTATTAGATAGTTTAATAGGGAGATAGACATATTTTTAAAGCTTTTTGTTTTGCATTTTTTTTGTTGTAAAACTGCAATTTCAAATTTTTCTTGATCAACCCTTCGTTTTCTTGAAGAAACAAATAATTAGATTATAGTTTTTTACAATGCTTTTCCAATATTAAAGGTGAACTATAAAGGTGATTAACCATTATTTACAACTTCCATTATTAGTTTTTTTAATTTATTTTTATCTCTATTTCTACAATTCATTATTTTTTCTGCCAATTTTCTCCTGCAAAATATTTGTTTTCCCATATTCTCTTTTAATATTTTAGCTTCAACATTTTTTTTTTGTTAAAATAATATATAGCATTATTTTTCTCTAATATTCATACTGTTGAGTATTTTTCCTATAGATGATTCTTTCAAAGATGAATAAAAGAACGAACATAATCTAATAAGGTGGCCTGAAATAAATGTGCTCAAACAATGTAATGGTTAATTTAAATATAAAAGACAAGGTCAAAATATAAAAAAACACATTATCAGATTTTGCGTATAATTTTTGTTATCGAGAAAACATTTGTCACTGATAAATTTATTTATTACATTTGAACTGTTATATGTGTTTTTATTTTAAATTTTAAAATTATCAACTGATAGCAGTTTGATAAATAATTTAATAAGCAATGTTACATTAAACTTAAAACTTTTCGTTATATAAGGCGCATTTGGGATATTTTTTAATATTTTATAGTAAGTGATTAGACAAAATTTATAGGATAAAATTTATAGAACAACTGGAAAAATTATAGAATATTTAAGTATAGAATAATAGGATTAAGTTCATTTTTGTATAACATAAGCTCTCGAAGTAAAATATTCACACTGCGTTCAACACTATTTAGAAGTAATTTTATTTATTCCTATATGTCAAACTATTAACAGAAATTCTATCATTTCCAGCTATATATTTTCTCTAAAAGAAACGTTATTTTGTCATAATAAATAAAAACCAGACATATATCATATTTTTTTAAAATAATTTAAATATGCATCATAACACGAAAATTAATTAAATTTTAAAACTGGAGTTAATTTCTCACGAATTGAAAGTAAAAAACAGGAAATTTCTAAAAGAAACCTCACTCTAGTATTATCTATCATTAAATCAGAATATGATTTTTATCAAATATTCTTAAAATTACTCTAAATATTCTTGAGCATTTCAAATTTGATTTTATTAACAATTGGCTGGGTAGATAGAAATGCATAGTTGTATAGGGTGCGAAGCATTATTTACTAATTTATGAGATATATACTTGGAAATCATATAGAATATTGTATTCTGAGTCTCAGTTTGGTTCAGTGGTTGAACCGTGGTCCTAAACCACACAGCTGACTGAATATTCCACTGGTTCAACCAGTAGAATGTTTTGGGCTTTATCTCAATTACTTTGACCAATGAGAAATAAATGTTTTCTTTATCTTTATGCATTCACCTTCACAGAACTGGATTTTTTCATGGTTGAAATCTTCAGAGAAACGGATTTTTTTTTTGGTTTTTACACGTTTATTTCTTTGTTACCCGTTTATACTCAGCCATTATCTAATAAAAATAAAATCTTTCCAAAAGCAATAATTCAAATGGATATTCATAAGTCTTATAATGGCTGTCATCTCAGAAGTATCAAAGTTATTTGTCTATTTGATTACATGTCTACTGCATAACACGGGAAATTCTCTGACTATAGGTAATTTATGCATAAGAAAAAAAGGTGTGCGAGAAAATAATAAGATGCTGAGATAAATATAAATAGTTTAGTTTACGAACAGTTAGGACACTTGTCAATTAATGATTTTAAACTACTTTTTTGCTATACATTTCAAAAAGACATTAACATCAAGATTGTTGCATCTAACATTTTGAGCATGAACAGTTTCATTATCCAATATCGCAATATTATATTATTAGCTGTTTTCTTAATTTATACAAGCATATACAAAATGTTTTTAGAATCATTTGCATTTTAGTCTATCATGCATAGTTAATAATATTTTCTAAAATTTTTATTTTGTACATAAATTATATTGGAAAAATCTAAAAACCTAAATTTCAGTAATATCTATATAAAATTGCACCATAGAAGAGATATTTTGCAGAAAAAAATGGTGGTTTTATAAATGGAAGATAATTTTTTTTTGAACTTGAGCATAATAATTGAGATTATTTTACTGATAAGATCTAACATAAATTATTCACGTATTGCATGTCCTTTTGATGAGAATAAGAAATTAAAACAAGAAATCATTCAATTTTTGAAACTTAATACTAAATCGTGATTCATAATAAGATAATGTTTCTTGCAATATTAAATGACTGGAGTTTTAATACAATTTCAACTATATACCTACGGAATCACCTTTAGTCTAGGACAGGCATCCCCAAACATTCCAGCCTTAGGGCCACACTGCTTATTCAATAAGTTCAAAGGGCTAAAACCATTAAAATTTTTTTGCCATTATCTATTATTTCTAGACTAGTCATCGAGCTCGCGCTCTGAGTGAGCATAAGCTTGCTTAATTCGCTATTTCACTTATTACAATTATTATTGTGTGTGTTGATACGACAATGTGACGTAATAACATCTAGCGGTCAAAAGCGGAAATATGTAGGTAGTACCTTTTATCGCAAACAGATGGCGGTAGTAATTTCGAAAGCACAACAGCAATTAAACATTCGTGAATAATCTCATTGGTTTGAGAAGATTCTTGTGTATTCCACTCACTTCGAGATCGCAGTAATATGAGTATAGAGAGCTAGCGGCACTACTACGAGTCAGTCTACCTAAGGAAGCGGAACTGTGTCTATTGTGAAGTAAAGTAGTGCGTAATTTCGTTTAAAAAATCAATGTAAATTCGTAACTGCATTTTGATTTAACTTGTAAAGTTTTGTGCGATTTACTAGTATTAAAAAAAAAAAAAAACAAAAAATATACAGTGAATGCAAAATATTTAAAGATCAATTGGAACTTTCACTATTTCGTGATTGAGTCCAGTAATAAGGTGTTACTTTTAATTTGCAGTAAAACCATAGCTTTTCTTTAAGAATAACATTAAACATCCTTATGAAACGAAACATTTTTAAAATTACTCATAACACGAACGAATAGAAAAATCTTAAGCTTTGAACTGCGGATTAAAATTGCGGCAGTCTTTGTTTACTAAAGAGTCAATATTAAACAAGAGGCTCACTTTCACGTGATTACTTTCACGTGGCGTTTGAAATCGCAAAATGTAGAAAAGCATTCACCGATGGAGAAAAGATTAAACAATGCTTAATTGTAGTAGCCGAAGAAATGTGCTCCGAAAAGGTAAATATATTTAAAACTATCAGTTTCTTCGAAAGCTCCATGACTCAAAAGGTACAAACATCGAAGGAAATATATCATCTCAATTGTCTGACAAAATCAACAGCTTGAGTGGTTTTCTCTGGATTTGGATGAATCCAATGGGTGTATCAGATACGGTTCAAATGTTGATTTTTATTCGTGGAGTAAATAAAAGCTATAAAGTATATGAACAACTTCTTGATATTGATAGTATTCCCAGCACGACTACTTGGGAAACTATTTTTAGGGGAGATGACGTTGCCATTAATAAAAAGAACCTATGATGAAAAAACTTGAAATATATTCCCGATGGAGACAAAACATATGTGGTAAAAATCAAGGAAATGTTGCACCTGTGCATAGTTGAAAATGATGATGGTTTGAAACTATTATAGTCTTACCTTATATCATTCATCAACAAACATTGCATGGAAAGTGTTTTGATATGTCTGTTTTAAAACCATTCATATCAGTTGTCAATTTCATCTGTCAGTGGCCCAGTGGATACTGGGCTGAATCACCGGAAATTCCACTAGTTTATTGAACATATGGGAGAGAATGATTTACCATAAGATACTGCCGTACTCTGATTAGTTGGGGAAAAGGGGTGCAGCACTTTTCTGAATTTCAAGCAAAGATCGTAATTTTTTTGAATGAAAAACTTTTCCCTCTTGCTGAATTACAAAATAGCAAATGGTTGTGGAAGCTAGTATTCTATGTCGATTTAAAAAGCATATGAACGAACAAAATTTGTAGTTGCAAGGAAAAAATTAGCTTCTATCTATGCATTAATATGAAATTTTTGCGGGAGAAAATAATATTGTTTCAATGACAATTACGCAAAAATGTTTCACACATTTTTCAACCCGTGAAATATGCAGCCGCTCTACTAAGACTGAGTTTGTCGTTGATTTTGCATTCGAAGCTTTGAGCATTTTGAAGATAAATTTTAATACTCATTTCTCAGGATTTGATGCCATTGCAAATGAAATTAAGATTTTTCAAAAACCTTTTTTGATACTGACATTGAAGCCTTATCTTCGAAACTCTAAATGAAAATTATTGATTTATAGTGTATAATGATATATAATTAAGAATAAATAACAAAAGTCATCTTTTTTGGAATTTTATAAGAGTCTGATAATTTACATAAATTGGCTCTTGAGCTGTTTTCCGATTTTGGTACTACTTATTCTTGTGTAACAAAACATTCTCCAAAATGGAGTACACAAAGAATGTTTACAGATTTAAGTTAACCGATGAACATCTTAAGTCTCTTAATAATTAGTATATTGTATATTAGTAAAATTGATCCACAAGTGCAACCTACTGTCTGTGAAAAATCACAATTACTTAAATCTCATATGCAATTCTTTACAGATGGATGCTCCGCAGTTTCATTCAATTTAATTAAACTTTTCTGTTTTGGAGTGATTTTCGGGATAAAAATCATGTTTGATTCAGGATGTATGCATTCCAATCATCGATATGCGTACATATGCGACACTCTTTACCATAACATAACTACCAACGGTAACCGCGGGATGCATTCATTAGTTTATAATGTTAATGGGATTTATTTTAATTTGTTTGTTGCTATGCTTAAGTTAAATCTTCTACGTATTACGATTATCATTAAGTTTTACTGAGAAAGTAAATAAAACTAAGTTGTTATTACTCTGTGTTTTCTCGTGCATTAAAAGAACAGGATCACTTGAAATGTTTCTAGTGTTTAATCTATTGATTACATATTTATTTCATAGTTAAGGGATATTGATTAGCATGAGTATCAGTGTTGATATGTGTTAAACTAAAGTCCCCATTTTTAAGGAAAATTTTACTCACATTACATGTTGCTACATTACATTCATCAACAAATAATGTTAAAACATGCTCTTGGCGGGAGGAGTTTTAAGAGGTAGGAGGAATTCTATTTCAAAATATCCTTTTGGTAGGAGGAATCTCATTTTATGGGCAAAATATATGGAATTACTCACACTGATTTCTGCATATTTTTGAGTGCTATACAATTGTTTGTCTTAATTTTTTTAATTACAGGCAATTTTTATATTTTTTGTTTGTTGTTTTTATAGTTATCAATATTAAAGTTTAACAACACTTTAATCTTATCATAAATTATTATATATAGGTTGACAAAAATGCTCTTCTTTTTAAACTACCATAAAGAGAAAAATAAATGTTTATTTTATATATTAATAACGAAATTATTACAAGTTTTTTCCTTTTTTTTAAGAATAGTTATAAAAGTTTTTTCAAGTCATTGTTAGCATTAGAAATAAAAGCAATGAATTTGATCAATAAATTCTAGATTAAACACGTACTCGAATAAATTTAGCATGTTCTAAATTTATACGTGACTGTAAAATTACATGTTAAAAGTTTGAAAACAAAATGATATTAGTTCCGAGAAAATGCAAATCACTTTTTGTGGAGGAAAATGAGTCTGCTTCTTATTATATTAAATGATGAAAGTTTCAACGAAAACGTGCTGCTCATTTTTATCAGACAGTTTTAACGTTGAAATGAGATTAAGCAGAAAAAGAATATTGAATAATTTCTTAAAGATGAGTTTAAAACTTTTATTCAATGACTGCAGAGTATTAATATTATTACTCTACTTTTTTATGCTGAATTATTTTTAAATTTGTTTAATTAAAAACAAAATGCTATATGTATAAAGAAAAAATATCTATAATTGGTAAACAGCATGAATTAAATGAATTTAGAATAAATGTTATTTTAGTAATAAGAGTGAAAAAACATGCACAATAACTAAACACTTTATTAAGTGATTTGATTCTCATAAATAAAATGGTGTGTGTGCATTTTACGTAAGTGTTTTATAACTTAAGTTATTTATGAGGTTACTTATAACTTAAGTTATTTATTCTTTATAACTTAAGAATTTTATAAGTGATTTTTAAATAAAAATTTTACTTGTGATGAGTTATAAACATTTCGAAGCAAAAATAAAATGTGAGAAAAGTATGTATGGGTTAGACAATAATTATTAAGTTAATAACCATTGTGGAACCAGTTATATTTCTTACAGCTATCTGTAATTAATATTTTAGATAAAATTAATTTTGAAATATAAAGAATAGACGACAGTATCACAAGCGTGGAAAGGATAACATCACTTTCACTTTCTTCAATGATTTTTTGTTGCTGGATAATTAAAAAACCTTTTTTTATTCAAATAAAATATAAACAATAAATATAGTTGTTATACATCCGCAAAGCATAATATTTTTTACAATGTATCTGGCGGCCTGATATTACATCGAAGCTAAATATCACATGTAAATAATGATGTAATGTGTAATGATCAACTCTTGACAATTATCAATTTACTCAATTTTTTTATGATAGTTAATTTATTTTTGGAATCCAACGCGCAAACGCAAATTTCTGCATTTCGCTATTTCAACCAAATTTTATTAGAATGATTTTGATAAGATGATTTTGATGATAAGATGAAATTTCTCTTGTAATAGGTTTTCTAACTTTAGTACTGCATGAATGCAGATTTGGTTGTGATGTTGAAAATATTTCGTCATATGAAAGTTTCAAAGAATCTAACTTCCTTCTAGCTTGAATCATTTCATTATTTTTTTTATAGAAGTATCAATATTTGTTTAGTGATGACGTGATCAGGTCCAATATCATCTTTGTAAGACGAGAATATTAATTTATAACTGTGGTACATGGCTTAAATAAACTGCAAGCCTTTTTCGCTTTAATTTCATGTTCATCAGACTATATCCAACTCTTCATAAGATTTAAAAAATAACAGAAAACTATGATAATTGTATATGCTGTTCATGTAATATTTTGAATTAGAAACAACAACATAACATTGAAAAATTTCCATAGTTAAGACAAAAAAACTTTAAAATAAAATAACTTATAACACATTTAAAAACACTAGTATCGAAGTATTTGTTAATCAAAAACAAGAAATTGCAGCAAAAACTTTAAATGAAGTCAAATGTAAATAATGGGAATGTTAAAATACACACACACACACAGCTATATCATTAAAAAAGTATTTTGCATCAAAATGTTTAAAATGTGCACACAAACCTGTTAAAATCTCGAATGTGCAAACATTTAGAACTGCTCATTAACTTCTTATGTTTAGGTATACAACGTTGATTAAAAATTTCGATGAAAATGTGGAATTATTTCTATGGAAATTTTATATAACCGTAAAGTGTTATAAAATGAAGTTTTATGTAACTAAAAATTTAAAACAATTTTTTTTCTAATATTTTCTCTTACCTAGGTTGAATATTGCTGATACTTGGGCGTTAAAAAGAAATCACTATATGTTTCCATTCTATAAGATGACAGCAAGATCATCTTAAGTTATAAGATGCATAATTTATATTTTACCAACAATTTATCTTCAAAAGATTTAAGAAAATATCTTTTTTGAATCCAAATAAAACAAAATTTCCATTTAATTTAATTTTTTGTGCTTTTATGTTATTTTATTTTCTATGTAATTATAATTCTCCAAACAAAAGCTATCATGAAATAAAAAGGCAGAAATTGTTTTTCTTGGTATTAAATTCTTTCAATTCCTAGAAGAAATATTTTTCTGCTCAATGAAAAATATCAGCTACAGTAAGTGAAGTTTTGTTGCTGTCTATAAGTTTATCTTAAATTTTACATTATTGATCTACGTAAAATAACAAAAGATGTTTGATTGCTTAAAACATTTTATTTTAAGATCTATATATTATCTTTATTTTAACTTTTTATAATCGGTTAAACTTCACATATTATTCAGAGATCGATAAGAGCTTAGAAAACTCATTGGTCATATGTGAAATAATTCGCTGTGATTGTACTACGATTTTAGTACTTTTGTTTAATTTTTTTATTTAAATATTATCTTTTTGTTGTTGTTTTTTATGTTTTCAAAATTTCTAGAATAATGTAAAAGGTAAATAGCTGATAACGATCATTCTTAAGCGATAATTTTTCAATTTTAAATATTTTAACGATTACTATATTAATATTTCCTAACTAATAATTTTTGCAATTGGTTTGCTTTTGACGAGAATTTTTTTGATCATAGTACATATTAGTATAAATATCATATATAGATTAATTTCTTAAATAAAAAATAACTTGCATTGTTATTCTAATGGATTCAATATTCCGTTTTTTAAAAGTATTTTTCTATTAATATTGACTATGAAATCAACCACGAAGTAATCCTATTTACAATTTTATCAAAAAAATTTTTAGGCATTTTCAACTCAACTTATAGTTACAATTGAATATAAAGAACCTAAATTTCACATTGGGAATATTTTCCAGCTGCATAATAGTTACAAATGATTCTAATAGATGTCGCCACAAAGACTTAAAAGAACTGAGTTTTCACCTGCGAATTATTGATCCCACTTTTCAAAAGTGGCCCCTTTTCCAGGAGAGTCCTTCTCGGAATGGTTAAAGGAATGCCTTGAAAGAGATATGAGCAAACACAGCAAATTTAATGGGTTCAGGCTTAATGGGTGCTTGCGAGGTTTGCATTATGTTCCGAGTTCAATGGGTAGAGAAATTCACAAAACAATTTCTTGAGGACTTAAGATTAATCTGCAGAGCGTAAAGCGCGGCCGTAAATCTGAAGGGAAGGGTGGGAGACGTGGCTGTGGGACGATAAACGGGGCGCTGATTAAAATATTACCTTTAAGCGATTACCTGGGTTTGGAAGGAAATTGGGCATCTGCTGCTGAAGGGTAAGTATGGGGTTGTAGTCTAAAATTCCCTAAAAGGATTGTTACTTTCCTAATGATGGTCTTTGCTAATGTATACAGGTGAATTGTAATTTTAAGGTAAAGGTGATTAAATGATTTGATTAAAACGGATTAATAAATAGAGGTATGGAACTTCTCAGCAGCAATTGTTGTCCAATAATATGATGGTAAAGTTAATTTATTTGCGGAATTTGTTTTGGGGTTGCCCATTATCATAAAATATAAGCTATTTAAAAATTTTTAATCACATTAATTTTTCTAAGAAGCCTCTAGACTGAAGGAGAAAAGAGTAAGGAGGTTGTGAGTTCGATACCAAATTCTGCCGAAAATCATCGAGGAATCTGAAGTAATTTTGATTGGAAACAGAAATCAAGAGGGAAGTTTTCGTAATATACTGGAATTATAGAAACTAGCTATGTATTAAAAATATGCAATTACATAAAACAAATAAGTACACATGTTTGAACTTGACTGTTTCAAATTAATTTTTAATTGTGTAATGCAATGTTAATTTTGTTAACTAATTCGCGTAATGAAGATGCAAATATAGTTAAATTATGAATATTCTCTCATTAATTCGTAAATTTTAATAAACTAGATAATTATGCATTTATAGGAGAAATTAAACTTTTGTTCCTATTTGATGATAACACATGACAATTATTAAAATTCATGTAACACATAACAATTATTAAAATTCATCTAAAAATTAATTTTTTAGCCCTAAAATTGATTTTATAATTTACACGAAATGACATCTAGTTGTTATAAATATAAATCATTTTATACAAATGCACAGAAATGCATAAATGTTTTTTTTTCTACGAAATGTTTAATTGTTATTGAAATGAGAAAAAGGTGTGCCGCCCAACTTGTTTAGTGTTCAGAGTGCGGGTAGGGAGGTCCTGGGTTTGAACCCCGGGTCGGGCATGGATGCACTTTCTTTTTCTCGCTCTTCTGTCTTTGTTCTTTCCTTGTATGAATGGAGTACGAATGGTTGCATAACCTATAAACGGGTACCTAAGAGAGTGGAGCGACGCACCCCATATACTAGCCTAGCTGACAGTCGACAAAAAAAAAATAGAAAAAGGGTATGGAGAATGATAAACTACTTCTTATAAAACAAAACATAAAAATGCCCATATTTCCTGATGATTTCTAAATACTTTTATTTACATGTATAGTTTATAATTTATTGATAATTTAATATTTTCTGTATTTGTTATAAATATAAACATATTTGCTTGCACAGACCAAACTGTATGATCAATCATGTTATTAAGTCTTTTTCTAAAAATGATTTTCCATTTTTATATCATAAAAAAAATATACACTGTTCGAATGTTACAATGAAATAAATATATCTTTAGTCCTCAGATTTAAATTTTAATAGAATAGCAGGGAGAAAATAACGCCTGGTTTTGAAATAAATATTTGTGTATGCTTAATTTATAAAAATAGAAAAATATGCATAAGGATAAAGGAGTTAAAAATTACTCATCCCGTTACATGCTTAGAGAGAGGGGAACTTTCCATTAATTTAAGCCCTTGAACCACTGACAGCATTATTGTTTTCGGTATATTACTGAGAGAAAGAAAAAACGACACACGTGGTCGACCCACTATTTCATGTTTCTTAATTTTTTACTTTTCTTTCTACTCCGATGTTTCACAATTTAAAGAAGAAAAATACAGGTGAGTTCCTGTAATTCAGTTTCGATCTCTTTTGCCATCAACAAAATTCTCTCCAGTTTTTTCCTTCCAAAACTCCCTCAATATTTCATAACCCCAACACGTCGACTTTCTGTTTCAATATAAATAGAGAAAAGGGAGCTGAAAAATAAATGACCACAACTCTTGCCATTTTCAATTTAGGGATAGAGGAACAACTCAACTCAGACCCTGAATCTTGGCAGGTGGACAACCCCTGTACCTCTTTCTCGTCGATTCATTTATCGCCTCCTTGAATTTCATCTTGATGGCTCTCCTCTCGAAGTTTGAGTTTTGCTTTATTACGAGACGTCCGATGGCGCTTTTGCTCAATTTTATATTAGATCTTTATTACACCAGGACTTCAGGAGTTATAATACAAAGGGCACGACAGATGATTTTGCTGTTCCAACAATGAAGTGACATATAAAAAAAATATCTGGCTTTGATTGCTTTTGTTGAGAGCATTGGGAACTACTGCATTGGTTCCCTCGTAATAAGGAAGTCTTGAAATATGGAATTGTAGCGCTTGTGTCTTAAGACCCCACATAGAAATTTATTTCGGGAGCTGAATTTAGAGTAAGTATTTTGACAAGATGGCTTATCGTGTTTAACTTATTGAAAAATGGAGATGAAAGACTTTGATGCTGACATGAAAATGATTGCATTCGGTAGGATTTATGACTTAAAAATGAAATTCTGTATCATTCTTTAAAGTTAAATAAACTTAAGATAAAGAAAAAATAAGAAAAAATATAAAGGAAAAAAATTAAAAAAGGGCTAGATGAAATAACTAAATGTTTTCTAACTATGTTCAAAGTCTTGTTACCTAAATAAAAGTATATATTTTTGATATTAATTTCATTATAAAATTTTCTCACTAAATGGAAGCACATCTAAGACAGAACTTAAATTTTTAACTGATTGCAAAAAATAAACATTCCAAATAGAGAAAGTAATAAAGTGGTAAAAGCATGATTTTAAGCCTGGAATTTTAATATAACTTATTTGTATAGTTATCTATATTCATCTTATTTGTATATAGAGTATTAAATTTTGAGTAATTTTAAAAATTTTATAAGCCTTAAAGTATGTTTACATATATTTATATTACAAAATAATTACTTTCCTTTAATAAAACAATATAAATTTGCTATAAAATTGAGCAATACAGTCACCAACAGGAGCAATTATGTTTCTTTATTATTCGTTTTCTAATTAGTAAGACCTAAAATTAATTAAATTTTTCAAAGATTATTTATTTTCTTTCGATTTGAAATTTTGTTTGTCTGTAATTTATTTGTAGTAAGAATGTGGTCACATAAAGTTTGAAGCAATTAATTTTTAATTGCAGAAGATAAAGATTTCGAATCACAAATTAATCCAAAGATAAGCTCTTAAGAAATATTGTAATTATCCATGGACACTTATTCTGGAGTGTTGTAAAACTTCAAACAGATGTATGTAGATTTATGTTTCAATTTCATAAACTAGATTTGTGTTTCAATTTTATAAATTGAATATTAACCGATATTTAATTTCTAAATGATTTTGGAATATAGTCAAGACTCTCACCTGTAATTCCTTGTTACATTAGCAGATAATGTGTGAATATATAAAAAAGCAATAACTATAGATAAATATAGAATATATGAAGTGTGTGTCAATTAAGTAATTAAAATGTGTACACACACACACACACACACTACATTATTTAGAATATCTTCACTATATTATTTAGAATTCCAGTATTCAGATTTAATACGGTCATTTTTCATTCTGATATAGGCAGATTTAATATATTAGAATGAAGACAGAGATTTTTTCCGAATTTTTACAGAAAAGAGCGTTTTCCTCTTCAAATACTTGTAGTGTACTTAATGACTTTGGGAAAATTATCCTTACTTTAAAACTCCAAACATAGTAGCAATTTCAAGAATAATTCAACACCTTTACGAAGCAAGTTTAGTGGGAATAAAAATGTACTGTTAAACGAAAAGTCCTTAATGGTGACAAATAGCATGCATTACTTCATGCGTTACAGATTGCACCAATCAAGAATCTCTTTTTGCGTGACAAGGAGAAGGTATTTTTATGAAAAACATCTAGGAGGTGAAAGAGTACTTAACAATTTACTCACACTGTATATATTCTGTAAGATTTGGTGCCACGTGGAACAGAAAAACACCTAAGATACAGCAACTGGTTATTATAGTTGTTGACCAAAATGATGTTATGTTACTCAACTGACTTTTTCTTAGATATTAAAGAGTAGTTATATCTGAATTTATATCAAATCTATCAAAAGAATCGAATGTATTATTAATTGGAATTCCTTGAATTCCAGGAAAATTTAAAGCATTTTAGAAATATTAAGTATAAACTGTAGATTCATACGTTTGCATTGTGTTTTGAAAAAAAATTCCTTGCGTTAAATTGAAATTTTTAAATGAAAATTTGTTTCACAGTAAATAAATTTTAAGAAATATGCAAATCCTTTTTTGAAATAGTGATATTTCATGAAGTTTCAACTATCTATGAAAATCACTGCGAGTAATTTTTTTTTTGATTTTCTGTGTTTAATTTAAAATTTAATACTCAACATAATTACATGTCTTATTAAAACATAACTATATTGAAGCTATGTTTAATTTAGATATCTGAATATAAAATAATAAAAGTTATAACAATAAATCAACAATAAATCACAATAAATCAATGAGTGTTAAGAGACAATAAATCAATGAGTAATAAGGGATGAAGAGTAGATTTTTTTACAGTCAATTCAACACATTGAGTTGGTAGTATTAATCATTAGAATGTAAATTATGCTATAGCTCAACATTGTTTGGTTCTGATAAAAGAACCGTTAGAAGATACTACCAAAGAGTTATTTTTGGCTCTACTGGCTGGAAAATATTGCTCGGATTTATCTATGAGTGAGACATTCAAAGTGAAAGAATATTGAGAAGCAAAGCAACACGATGTGATGAGGACAAAACAGTGCAAATTAAAGCGTAATCTCCTCTATTATTCAAACTATTCTCTTTTAAAGTATCTTGTGTACTTTGGCCTTCATAACGAAGCAATGTTTCGTATTCAGAAGGTAACATGGAGCTTGGTAAACCCACAGATGCAGATTCCTGTTTCCTGCTCCACCACTTAATATGTAATATTTCATCAAAATCATTTTAACGCAGAATTCTAGTTCATACCTTCCATGTGTTATTAAATTCTGTCTGTTCTCATAGCTCAGCTTAAAACTTCCTTTTCAGTGTGTGAAATTCATGAACCCGTTGAGATGTTGAATATATTAAGGATGGATTTTACATATTTGAAATTTTCAGTGAATTTAAGCAAAAGAAAGTTTTAATTTAAGTTTATTTAAGTTTGCCTTACATTCAAAACCTGGAATTCAAGGTTACATCAAGTTTGCATTTAAGTTAAATGTGAAGTAAAATATCATGTTTTTAAAAAGGCAAAATCCATAGAAACTACAATCAGCAAATATCATAGATTGTGGTTGTTGAATTAATAAAACTAATCAATAGCTTGATTACTAAAATTAGGAGTTGCGTTTCAAGTATTTTCCCAGCCTTTTAATTAGTATATAATCGAAATTTTTTACTAGAATATCCTTAAAAGCTTACATCGATCAATTACAATTAACAGCATAATGGGCAGCCAAACAGCTGCAAGCTGCTTTAAGCATCCATTACATATTTGATTTCTGGATAGTAAGTCGTATCAACATTAACAAGCCAAGAAAATCTGAAAACTCCCAAGCACTCACTTTGACGAAGAGTGTGTAGAAAACAGAAGCATAACATCTAAGATTCATTGCTCAGTAGTGGCTAGGATAGTTCCCGGATCTTTCGTTCTGAAAATTCTTATCTTACCGCTAGGCCATGATGAACTCATCACTAACAGCAAATGTTATGGACAAACATATTACTGAAGTGTATTATCAACTTCACGTGTATCTTAAAATATTCTAAAATTGATTTCTTATCTTTTGGCCCAGCACTTAATGATAAAAATAAAACGGATAAAAAATTGGTTCTAGTATAGACTGAGTTATGCAAACTAATTATTTGATAATTTTCACGGTTTTATTTGTAAGAGAATAAAAAGGTAAATTATATTTAGAAAAATTGTGACAAAGTAAACAAAAACAAATTAAATGCACATTATTTGCTGTAGATTTTTGATTTTTGTTATTTTTAAGAAATTTAATCATTTATCTGATAAACAAGGGGTTTTCCTATATCATTAAAATAGAATTTTCCCTTAGCTTTTCCTAACTAATACAATACATTAAGTTTAAGTTAATGATTGATTAAAAAATTTTAGATAGAGTTGTCTATTTTCAAGCTAACTCAAATCTTATATTGCTAAGTAAGGGCTGTATTGGTTGGAATTTAGCTCCCTTTTGAATTTACTTAATGAAGTTTGTCTTTTATAAACACATGAGGTTTTGTCTCACAATGCATCTATATATAATCTTTTAATGTACAGCAACCATAGTTTTTGATTGCCTTTCTCAAATTTTGTTGTTTTAATAATTTTAAATAGGTTATTACCATTGTATTTACAATTTGAAGCACTGATACAGTAAGGCAATATAGCCTGCAAAATTTCCACTATTTATTTTGTCAATTAATATTTATTGTTTTTTTTTAATTATTTTTATTTTTCTAAAACAATTTTTTATAAGTTGAAAAAAACGTCGTGAAATGTTTTTGGTTTTTAATCATTATTAAGCAGAGTGATAACAAATAAAAATGGGCTCTGAAAATTTGTTGAGTATTTCTGACTTCTAAATTATAGACTAATGAAAAGTTTTGAAAGAATTATAATATAACTTCTATAAAATTTGAAAAAAGTACACTTTTATTGAGAGTATGAAGCAAAAAATGAAGTACTTCTCTTTGAACTACCAAATAACCGGCATTTGTATAGGAGAAAAAATTTTCATTTCATAGTAATCGATAACCATTTTTATGTCTATTGAGCGACATTTGTAAACAAATAATTTTTGTATCAAGTATCAATTTTGCGTACTCCAACTTTATTATAAAATAAAAAAAAATATCAGGACACCATTTCTAAACGAGAAATGTATTTATATAATTCTCGTTAGTAAAGATTTTCGTATAAAGCATGTTTTACAATTATTATTTAAATAAGATATTTATATACGCACTCGGTAAAAACTTTCAAACGGGTACCTGTTGATTTTTTGGCGATCTTTTGAAGCAAAGATAGGCACCGAGATGTGGGTGGCAACCCTAAAATTATATCAGTAAAATTGTTGAAAACATCAGGGATACCAAAAATGAAATTTTATTGCCAAAATTTTGCAAAACCAAGAATTAGCTGTTTCTACACCGAAATTTTGCATTCTAATTCCATGATATTTTTATAAAAAAAGGAACTGTAATTACTCCTAAAAAATTTGAGGTAATTGATAGGACTAATTTTATATTATTAACTGCTTCGTAGTGATTATTTATTATAAATTTTTTTTGGCCAGATGACTATATTTAGTGAGTTAGAATGTCATATCATGAGTGTATCATATTGTTGTCGATGATTGCAACGTTTCTTCCAAATCATGATTATTGAATGAGATAAAAATTGGAATCACACAAAAGTTTGAGTTTCAGTTCATCAGGAAATTTATCGATATTTGATTATATAATCTTGATATCAATATTTGCTTCTTGTACTTCGCATACATTTTACTGTTAGTAGTTCTGCTTTGTGAAATAATGTCTATGGAATATTTATATGAAAATAAATAATTATTTTTTGAATTTTCAAGTAAATGCAAAATAACTATAAAAAGTAAAACTTTAATTATTTATATTATGTTTATAGATATATGGTACGAATAGCATAAGCAATGAACATTATCTTAAAAATGAATATATTATTTATATAAATATACTATATTGCCATCATAATAAACTTATAACAGCAGAGCATTTCAGAAGTCCCCATCTATTTCTTTTGTTCATATCTGAGCAGTGAAAATAAGTTTTCATTGCCAGAAGTGCGTTGCCAAGAACATGCCTAATCTCCATCATTGTTAGTCATGACAAATAGATGGCAACAATGCTTCTGACGTTGCCACTTCATTTCTGGTAATTTATAGACATCGGTATATCTTTATTTTCATATACGAAAAATAATTTTTAATGCATATAATTAGAATTGTAAGTTCAATTTCATTATCATATACATAGGAATATAAATATTAATGCTCTCTTTACAATTGTTTTGGAAATAATATGTATATTTGATATTTCTCTTAATTTTACTTCATTTTAGAGTCTTAAATTTTAGGAATGACATATTTTGGAAAAAAAATCTTTTTAAAGCCATAAATTAAAATTTTTCAAAGGTAATGGATAATTTTTTTTATCTATAATATTATATAACAAATTGATTGAATAAATGACAATTAATGAAAAAGTTTGGTTTAATTTTTAAGTTTTTATTTTTGTATTTGAGTATTATTCATAAAACTGCTTAGTGAAAAATCAATAATAATTTACATGAATGATGCAAAATCTAAACCTTTATTTGGTCATTAATTTATTAAATAAAATGTTTAATAATATGCATCATGGAAACTTATTATAACTAGTTTTATATTTCCTTTTTCCCTTGCTTTATAAATAACTAACTCCAAATATAAGTCTTTCAATTATTGGAGAATATCCTGTTTACAGCAAAAGGATTTTTTTAATTTTATGAATTTTATTTAAAATTTATAAAGCTAAAACATTAAATAACAATATAAATTACGGATACATTGTTTTTGTTATGTTGTTACTGTATTCTATGTAGAAAATTAAAATTACAATGATTAATGATCTTCTTATTTCTCAATTTTAAAAAAATAGGAAAACCATTACACTAGTTTATATATTTTAGTAAGATATTTTCTCATGTAAAAATTAAGTTTTATCAATGGTATTTTAAATATTCATTTGCTGTAAAAATTTTACAAGCAAATATTACTCATGATAATTAATATTTACTTTCACAAACATACATTTCTAATATTATATACTTAAAAACTTTGAACTTTCAAGAGATTCAATACTTATATATATTACTTTTATATATAACTATTATATAAATATTACATTGATGACACAGAATGACATTCTTTTAGGTAGAAATAGGTTTTCTTAAGGATACAATATCAGTAAACATTTAGAGAAATAGATACATGTAATGTAATTTATTTGAAAATATACATGAAAATTAACAAAATTAAATGATGTCATAGTATACTTAAGTAGTGGACTAATTCTGAAGCAGCACAGATAATATTTGCTAAAGTAAGTAACAAATATAATTTATCAGAGATACATTACAGGACAAGTTTATTTGAAGATGCATGGATTAAACAAAGGAAGCAAATATTTTGGGAAGAAATTCAAAATCTAATGGGATAAATGCTCGATTTAATATACATCATATTGACTCAATGAAAATTTTTTCGATATCTGGATGACATTTCCTACTGCAAAATTATACAAATAAACTCTTAAAGTAAAATTCAACAGTTCTGCGTTAATTCCTCCCAACAGTTTAATGAGCTGCTGTATATTTTAAACTAAATTCGAATTGTTGAAATGTAAATAATTAATGGCACTTTTTATCTCTTTATATTGGTAAGATAAACTTAATATAACAGCATTAGTACTTCAATTATGGTTCAAAATTTTAATAATCAGAGGATTTATATTTGTGTTTACTTAGCTAAGTAAATATCAATTTCGTCAAATAAAAAGTATGTGCTTAAGCAGATGTAAATAATCTGCTAAATCGCCAAAAAAGTGAATATTTGTTTCATTAAGCGCTATTACACGCCAACTACAAGCCAATGAAGTTAGATGTGAAAGTTTCCTACTTCAACTAAAGTGAAAACTAATCTCAAATATTATCCTCGTTATTTATTGAGGGCTTATTTTATAATTATGAAAGCATTAAAATAATAAAAATGCTTGGTAACCAAGGTAAATCTAAGAAATGATCAAATCATTTTCTCAACAAATAATAATGAGGTTTATATCCTGTTTTAATTGTAGGGATTAAATTCATATTATGTTTAATACGTTTGCTGCTTTGTGTAATATTATTAAGTATCCTAGTGTTGTTTGCAGAATTACTTATTTATTCTTAAGGATTAAATGAACTGTATTTAATCTCTTCAAGGCGTTTCAGAGATTTGTATAGAATGTCAGCAATATAAGATAAGCTTTATTCATATTTTAATAACTATATGAAGCAAGTTAACAAATAATGCATTTTTCTAATGCAAAAGTTTTGATTATTCCTTGTTCAAGATTTATTATTTTGAAAAATATTATTAATACTTAATTTGAATTTAATTCATTAGTATGTAATCATAAATCTAATTTGAAAAAGGTTACTCAAAAAATAAAATATGACGAGTTTAATGATAGCATAAAGGCAAAATTAATGAAAAATTTAAATGACAACTTAATAATGAGTTTAATTTATATTAAAAAGCTTTTGAGATTACTAATTAAAATAAGCAATTAAAATTAAAACATGGAGTCAATATTGGGTCACGTTCATCTGAGAATTACTTTTGTTTATTTTCTAAATTAGAATAATATTTTTACAAAATTAGAGGAATTTAATAAATAATTTATTTATAAACTTAAATTTATAACTTATAGATATTATTTTAAAAATGTATTTTGAGTTACTTTGCGAAGAAGACACTTATAAAACTAATTTGCAGCTTTTTTAACGTTTCAGCTGAATTTTTTATTGAAAAGTAAAGTTTTAATGTAGGCTAACATTTATATTTTAATTAGTTGATATTCCAGTTTGATTGAAATATTTTAAATGATATTTAACTTAAATATACAAGTATATTAAAATTATGAACATAATTCTCATAATGAATTAGATATAAATGAGTTTTAATCTTTTTATTCAGTATATTCTGTCTAGATATATAACTTATTTATAATTTACTTAAGTAAATATTTGATTCAAACTAAGAATTTGCAATGTTCAACTAATTAAAAACAGTAATCATGATAATTATGTGTCTTTAAATAGAATAAATGCTTCGTTTTTCAAAATTTTGGTTTTTTCTACCAAATGATAAAAACATGACTAGAAATAATTATTAACCTATTAAAAACCATTTGTTTTAAATATGACTGTTAAATTTGACAATTTCAGAAAATTTTATTAAAATTATGTGATATTTATTTAGGGATATCAATAAAATTATGTTAAAATACAATATTCACTGTAGAAATAGGAATAGCAGAATCAGAACGAGAGCATATTCGTCTGAGTGGAGCAAATTAAAATATATCCCCAATGAAATTTATGAGCCATTGAAATTATTTTTAAAAGCCTTACTAATGATTTTGTAATCTTTTTATTTAAATGATTTATATTTGTGAAAAACATAAAACTTAAATATCTACATGAAATATAGAAAATATGAAGGTGAAATTCTATGCTCATTATTCTGTTCGCACTGAAATTAAAAATTTCTTGTGCTATAAACTATTTTAAATCTCAAAATGTGAAAATGCCTCTGGTAAAAGTTTTAAAGTTGAAAAAATTATTTTCTCTATTATAATTAAATGTTTGAAAGGAATGAAATATAGGATAGATAAAATTCTATGAACAAGATTTTGTTTTGGTTGTACTTAAAAAATATTTAATAATTTAATTAACTAATGAACATCAGGATAAAATTTATAAAATATTTTTCTTTTTATGATTCATAACAATATTAATGCACTAAAATATTAGTTTGGGGAAAAGAAATCCATTATTTTTACGGGAACTTTTTGTAACTTCTTTCAGATTCGCTTTGTAAAAAGGTTTAAACAGTTTTCATGTAGATTTTTAGGTCTTGTGCGAAGCTACGACTGCTGACATGCTGACAAGTTTGATAATTTTTGATATTTTATAGACATTCTCGACGATGTTGTATCCATACGAGGTGCATCTTTAGCATCCAAATACCCAAACGGAATCGACGAAACCAAAATTGTGCGTAACTGGTTGTTACAGTCATATATAGGACGATAAACACCTTTCACAATTTTAGCCACCTGGTTTAGCATTTTCGCCATTATAAAAGAAAAACTAAAATATATCTAATTTTCTGTTTGTTGTCTTCTATTTTTAAAACCTTGAACTCATAACTGAATTAATCAAACAAAAAACCGCAATAGAATATTTTAGTGTCAAATGTCACCTTTCCAATGAGCATAAATTTGAAATTGTTTGATAGATACCTCACCAGATAGCGATCACTACAGACGTCTACCGAAAAAATAATGGATAACTTATTCCCCAAACTAATATAATACTATTCTAGTGATAATTAAAGGATATGTGCAAAATAAATGAAAATTAATGAAACGAACTCCTTTTTTTGCTGTTGTCTTGAATGTGCTTTTAATTTAAGCAAACTTAATGGGAATACATAATATATGTACTTCAGGTTTGGGTTTTTTGTATAATTTAGTTTGGAAATTATTCTAGAGTAATCCATGAAATACAAAAATTATTAATGGCACTCTTAATAGAGAAATAATCATCAAGATACTTTTATAAATTAATTCACTTCATTATATGTAAAATTAATAATAATAATGCTATTAAAAGCATAGCTACATTATTTTTTACTGAGAAGAACTGATAATTACTTTTCTTAGTGAATTATTTCTCACTTTTACTGGAGAATAGAAAAGTTTATTCCTGTATAAATGTGTATTTATATGCACTTTTCTGTTTATTTTTTAAAGTAAAGTTTCTCAATTTTTTTCTAGACATATTTTGACCTAATGGCAATGCGATTTTTAAAAAGGAAGGTTACTACTTTAATCCTTGCTACGATTCTATAAAAGGGTGTTGTATATTGTGTTTTGCTTTTTGAATAAACATTTTGCCGTATTTCTTGTTTGAGACTCATTTCTTGGCTTGTGACACATGAATTTCATTTAATAAATAAAATTCAAGTGCCAAAAAGTGCTAATTTTCTTGCGACACATAATTTTATTTATTCTTCCGTTAAAAGATGGGAGTTAAAAAATTTCTCACAATAGCTCTTATCTGTGAGGCTGTCTGCTAAGCAGGCTCAAATTCGTCACTTCCTCCTAAGGCTAGAAAAATTATTTTTGATATTTTATAACTATCTTTTTACAAAGTTTGCTCAGTGATAAAAATTGACTGTAGATCATGTTTTTCTATTGTTTTCCACTTATAAAGATATTTTCTGAGGTTTCATCAAGCAGTTTTCTATCTCTTACATTTTTCTAAGCAAGAACTAATGTTCTTTTTGATATCAGAAGAAAATAGAGAGTAAATATTTATTTTTGAATAATTGTTTTTTAAAATAGAAAAAAATCAATCTTTTGTGATCCTTATAATTTTTGAATGTAAAATATTACTGTTAAGTTTCAGATTTTATTTTGAGGGAATTTTTGTATGGATTACTACTTATATTTTATTTGAAATATTTTAACTATAGTACATTTATTGACGTCAATGTGCATGATTTTTGCGCATACAAAATATATTTTTTTTGCTAATCTGTAGGTCTGTCAGCAATTATTTAATGGATTATTTAATTATTATTTAGCATTTTAATTATTGAAATTTTTCAAATATATCAGTGTCATTTCCCCAAAGCATTTATGTTTTTAAGCTATTCTATTATACACAGTTGTCACTGGTAAGATACTCCTTTTTTGATGCAGAATAGGAAATATGCACGCATTGATCTTTAATTTTGAGTGAATGCTTTTATTAATTTTATGTGTATTAAATCTAAGCAAATTATTAAAATGATTTCTCTGAAAGGTATTCAAATCTATATATTTAGTTTAAATTTCCTGATTTACTACTACATATAATTACACTACATAAATAAATATTGGTGTTTAATGGAAGGAATTAATGCGTCATTGCACTTTGATGACGGTATTTCTTTAAAAGATTACTATGATGAAGACCCCAATTGTCTGCTAAAATTTTACCATGAAACTTTTCAGTACGTTCAAAATTTGTATTATTTTAATTTTAGCTTTTTTTACAGTTTACCATGAGTTTAGGAAAAGTTGTCGATAATTATTTTTCATAATTGTTTAGTAAACAGTAATTATTATTAAACTTGAATTAAATTTAGATTCCTCTTTCAGAGATTCAAAGCTCCTATTTTAAGAAAGTTTGACTTGTGACTAGTTTTAATGTCAAAACGCTTATAATTTCATGAAACATATAATTATTAAAAAAGGAATTTTACATACGATTTAAAACTCGAAATAAGCTTATAAAATACATTAAATTCAAAAACAAAATATCTTATCTACGTATATGAGATAAAATGAATTTTTCTAAGTTTTGGATAACGTATATTTTTGTTTCCTAATTAAAAAGAAGGATAAGCAAATCTTTTATGAGAAAAAAAAAAGTAAAATAAAAAATAAAATAAAATAAGTAAATAAATAAATATTTCTTTATAGTGTAAGCTTAAATTAATTTCAATTTGTAAGTTTATAAAATTTTGTGAAAAATGTTCTAAAAATAAACTTAGAAAAATTTTGCTTTTAATTTAGGATTTGAGTAAATACAGCCTTGACAGTTGTTCTGTGGCAGCAGTAATTTTAGTATGCTAAAAATAAATTTTGATCATGTTTTTGAAAAAAAAGTATTTTGAATACTTTTGCTCAGAACAATAAGAAGTCTTCCACTTCATTTATGAAATGGAAACAAATTTTCATAAAGTTGATGTTATTCCATTTCTAAAATTCTTTTTGGAGCAAAACCTCCCACGGGTCAAAGCTTAGACTTTTCAATTAAGAAAGCAATTAAAAGAGAGGTTATTTTTTTTCTTTTGTACACTCTTCCCCACGGGTCTCATAAATCTCCCTTTTTGACCTTATTTTCCCTATAAATTTAGGGATTTTTTTACAAAGCATCACGCGAAAAATAAAGTGCTTTTTTTTTCTTCTGTCATCCATTTCATTTCTTTGGAATAATTACTAGGAATAATGAAGTTATTCCTCCTTTCCGGAGAAATTAAGAACCAGCGTAAAAGTAAAAGGAAATAGGAAAAAAAAGGGTTTTTATTTTTTAACATTATATAAAATGTAATTAAAAAATGGTAATTCTGATGACAGTGTTAGTTTTCAGGGAAATGGTGTGTAGCTATTATTGTATTATTCGGCGAACATTAAGGAAATATTATAGTTAAGTGGATATTTTTTGTTCTTTTTTCCTCACGGTAACAATAATAAGTTTTATTAAATTTAACAATCTTTGTTTCAATTCATTTTGTAACTTGTTTTCTATTGTTCTAATATTATTCTTGTTAAATATGTATGATTAAGTACTATAAGAATTAAAGCTCATAATAATAAACTGTTTTTTTGTTAATGGTCTAATTGTTTTAATAGAAATTTTTTCACGAAATATTTTTATTATAAAAGCACATTGTTAATTAATATGAGACCATAATAATACAATTTGATAAAGTTCAATTTGAATAATATGGTTTACAAAAAATAATTAAAAAAATCTAATAATGAGTTCAGTTGCGTTAAATTAAATCAGTTTTAATTTTAATTTGAGTTATACACATACATTACTCAAAATACATGCATTTTCATTTTAAATTTGACGGATTTGTTTTAACGGTTATTCTCAAAAATAAATGACTTTAAATAAATTATTTTAACATAATAATTGTTTCAATATACTTTCAAACCAGATAAATATACTGTAAAACATTAAATGCTGAGTCATTTAATGTTTTATTATTTATTGAGATTGTGTAAAATTGCATAAAAATTATATTTTATTTTTGTATTTTTTTGAATGGAGACATCTGTTACATTTCATAAATTTTATTTTATTATTGTTGTTTGGTTCTTTTTAGGTTTTGTAAGCAATGTTTTATTTTAAGCTTGCTTTTTAGTTGAAATTATATTTTGCTAAATATATACATTATCTTAGATTGATTCGTCTGCTGAGCTTGGATCTTATTTGAGCTATTAAAAGAAAATTATAAGAAATATATTACTTACTATGTTTCATTTTTATTTCTATTAGTTACATATACTCTTTAGATGCTTATATGCTTCTAAGTATTTCATTATTACATGGAAGTTAAATAGTATTTTGAAATAAATTACACTGCTCAAAACAATTAAAGGATATTGCGGTTTTAGGTGGATCTTGTGGCTGGGAAACTTCTTAGCTGATTGATACGTGGTCGACAGACGTAGTAGGTTATATGAGAATAAATTAAACATGTTTGGCAGAAAAAGTGCATTTTATTGCGCATTTGCTTACAAAATAAAAAAAAAAACACAATTTGTGCATATGAGAAAAAAATGATTAAGAAAAGGTGTTGTCTTTAAAGGAAGTCATTTTCAGTATAATTTCCACGGACGGCCAGCAACGTTGAACACCTTAGAGGCATGGAGTCAATGAGGCTATTAATCACGAGTTGGGGTATTCTGTCCCTCTCTTCCAGAAGAAGAGCTCTTTCTAGTTCTAGGAGAGTTTGTGGCGGTGGTTGGTGGCCAGCAACTCGTCTTCCTAGAGCGTCCCAAACGTGCTCTATTGGATTCATGACTGGAGAACACGCTGGCCATTTCATTCGTATGATTCCTTCATCGAAAAGAAAATCCTCCACCAGGTTAGCACGATGTGGTCTGCAGTTACCGTTCATTAAAATGAAGTCATCTCCAATTGTTACAGCTTAAGGGACTACAATAGGTCTCAGGATTTCTTCTTTATATCGGCGACCAGTCAGAGGTCCATCTCGAATGATATAGAGGTCTGTACGCCCATCAATAGAGACGCCACCATACACCAATACTTCCCCACAGCCAAATTTGACACTTTCGTGCACGAACGCAGGATTGTTCTTACTACCATGGTCTCTACAGATGAAAATGCGCTTATTATCAGAATGAACAGAAAAACAGGACTCGTCAGAAAAAAGAACGTTGCTCTATTGATTTTTCCTACAGTTCACATGCTCTGTTGCCCACTCCCTGCGGTCGCGACGATACCTTTATGTTAGTTTAACACATACCATCGATCGGCGAGTATACAGACCTACACCATGGAGCCGGTTTCGTACAGTCTGAGTTGAAACCGTGGTGTCAGTAGCCGTTAACACTAAATAACGATCTTCATTGGGCATTATTGCCCGTCAAAGACCTTGCCCTAACTTCGGCCTGCACTTCCAGGCTCCAAAAAACGGTTCCAGATCTTGGAAATCACACTTTGTGACACTCCAATGGCTTGCGGTACTTCAGTTTGAGCTTGGCCCCCTTTTAACCTACCAACAGCTCTCCAAGCTTCTGAATCACTTAAATGACTTCGCAGTGACATCGTACTCATCGAAACAAAGCAATCCCTGAATGACGATCATCCTTGTCTTCATTGCCTTTTATTCAGTTGAAAGTCAAATTTCCTTCACTGTCGCTGAAGTGACGTTATTGACGTCGAACTCAAAATTAGCATACTCCACAGTTTGAAAACCCGAAAAATTTTATTTTGTGATACTCTTCTTCCATTATCAGCAAAAAAAAATTACAATAATGTAAAACTTACAATATTCTTTAATTGTTTTGGACAATGTTCTTGAAATACAAAAATAAGTGCTTCAAAGTGTATGCTTAATAATGTGATTGTATATATATATATAAATAAATATATGTAATTTGCTTATGAAAAAAGCTATAAGTATGAGTATATCTTTTGATTTCTTTATTCTCACGAATGAAAATAAAGACATTTTGCCCTTTTATTTTAAACCCTGAAGCCCGGTGATGTAAATATTGGGACTCTTCTTCAATGTGAGTAGAATTCTATTGTGCTCATACTTATTAATTTGGAATATTTCGATATTTTGTTTTTAAGCCTTAAGATATTTTTCAAGATTATCTAGATTTTACTGCAAATGTATTAAAATACATCCAGTTAAAAATTCATTTTAAAAAGTACTATTGGAGTCTTTTCTCGTTATGTAGAATTTTTCATTTATGAAATTCGCATGAGTCGTTAACATACAAACATTTTCTAAAAAATGCTTGCGATATATTTGAATATGTAAATGTATACAGTAAAAAATTGATGAATTTAAATTTAATGAAGTATTTCATATATCTAGGAAAAACAAAGAATTAAATGAGTTTGAGTAAGAACTTAACCATTATATTTTAATAATGGCTTTGTCACTAATATTAAAAATAAAAGCAGTAAAAAATGATGAATATTTTGTGATACTATACGGTTTTTAAGAAATTTTTTTTAAGAAATTCGGTACTCAAACTAGTCATTAGTACACGATTTATTATGATATGAATCCTTTAGCATTCTTATTTTTCTCAAATATTCATTTTATTAATAATATAAATATTCCTTTCATTAATAATATCAGTACAGTTACCTTCTTGAAAAAATGACACAAATTTTAATGAAAATTCAGCAACTCGTATTCTTTTGGGTTGACAAAATGTGCTATAAAGTTGTGACTACATGCAATAAATAATGAAACCTCAGCTCTTTGAAATGATTACTGAGTTAGTGAATTAGCAATTTTCCTGTGATATTAAAGCTAAATGTACATTTTTCAGCATAAATTTTATGTATTCAGTGACATGATTTCAGTTCAATAAAAGTTCAACGTGCATAAATAGTTTAAAATTCGTTGCAAACTCAAAGAATTAATGCATTTGAATATTGCTTAAAAAGAAATATTATTCATTAAAAATAAAATTAAACATTTAGTACTAATTAAACATAGTAGTTGAATTGCTTGAAGATTGCAGGCACTTCAAGCAATTAAACTACTGAATTCCGTTGAAAATTGCCTTTATTGATAGTGAACAATTTTTCAAAAACATTACACTCTACCAAAATGAGAATTATTAAACTTTTCATAATATTTCACGTTGCATTTTTCCTCTAATTTGATTACATATGAATTTCTATCGAAAAATTATAAATTTTTGATCACAGAAAAATAAATAAAATTCGTAAGAATAAACGATGTATCATTATATCCTGTTTGATAATCATATTAACAGGAGAAAAAAAATCGTAAATATTTTTATAAATATTTACGTCATTTATTGTTTAAAAAGCTTTACAGTTTTAGAAACTATTAAAAAATATTACAAAAATTTTATTTACATTTTACAAATTATATTTATACATTTTATAAATTAAATATTTTTATAAACTCTTCGAAAAATCGTTTTGATGATCGATTGTGGGGATATAATCTAATAGTCCTAATAAAATTTCTACTATATTACCATATTTAATTATTAGATTTTTGTCGACAGTTTTTTATTAATTTAAATTATTTCCAAATTATTTTTTTGTGACATTACACACGTAGACTTCCAAAATCTTAAGTGCCAAATATTTTTAAATCCGATTTGTGTGTATGTGTGAGTGCTACCTAATAAAATTAAAAGGAGTAATAAATTTTTAAATTTTTGTAGAAATTAAAAATCAAGTACAGTTTACAAAAAAATGAATGTTCTTTAGTAGCATTTTTATTATTAGAGAAAGTACCGCTATATTAACTTGTTTCTGTGAAAAAATTAAAATAAGAGTATTTTAAATCTAATATATTTTTAAAGAGATATTTTAAATCAAATTTATGCAACTTAATAAATATAAAAAAGATTAAGCAATTTTTGAATCTTTATAAAAATCAAATATTAAGTATAATTTAAGAATAAAATGAATTTTGTGTTGCTAGATATTTCATTATTAGAAAAAAAATAAGTTGATTAACCGCAATTTTCACGAAAGAAGTAAAATAATAGTTTTTTCTACGAAAAATGCGTTTACTACATATCTGTAATCCATTGCAACAATCGATTTCCCATATTGTTAGCTAAGCTGTTGGATATTAAATGAGGAAGCGAGGATTAATACGCAGAGAAATGATTTTCCTATCTAAAATGATGGTTTGGATAGGAAAATCAAATCAGCTGTCTTTCTGTCAAATTATTTCATAAATTACTGCATGATATTTTTGTTAAAATATTTAATGGTGGTTTTTATGATCACCAATTTCGATTTTTCAACACATCATTTTATTCATCCCATGAACTACTTTAGCAAATTCAAATATTATTATCTTTTCCGCAAAATCTTCTTTGATATCATCAGAAAATAGCCCAAAATTTTATTAAAGATTTTTTTGGATGACATCCACTTAAAACATTTGAGAGGTATTCCGCAGAAATCCCAAATCTAATTTTATTTTAAAATGTTAACAAAATTTTCTTTAATTAGCTTTAGACTATGATAAAGCCACAGATATTCATTCAATAGCCTATCGAGTATAATAGTTAACTCACATATTATGCGCGATACCAAAAACTAATTAACGTTACACATCATTTATATAAATGGAACTTTTAGCTTTCATATCTTTTGATAGTTATTCCTTTTTAAAGATGTTTAAAGAAGTTATTTATTCAATTATAAATCATTTATCAAACATTTATCAAATGAAAATAAATAATCTTTATTAGATGGCAATCGTAAAAAGCTTGAACAAAGTTAAACTTTTAACGGGTTGTACAGGAAAAGGGTGTTCAGTGAAAATGACTTGAAATATCATAGTGAATACAGGAAGATTAACAATTAAAGTTAAACAATTCTAAAATATAGGTGATATATATTCACAGGTTACGCATTTTTCGTTTAATTTATCATATGATAAGGAAACTAAGGTATTTACTTTATTTTGTTCTTTCTGTGAATTATATTGTACTTTCTGTTTTGCTGTAAATTTTTGTAAAAAAGTACATTGTATTCAAAAACTGAAATCAATGAGTGACTAATTAAATTTATTTTGTAACTTACAAGAAACCTAAAAATTTAATCTTTTAATACTCTATTTATGTAAATTTACTGTTGCGAAAACATTTGTACGAATAAAATTTTTATGTTATAAGTTACTAAAGAAATTTAGTAACATAACAATTTATACTGAAATTGATTTCACACATTGTGTCATTTCATTGTGATTGAGCAATGAATAATCAGTACAAAGTACAGAATTTATCTGTGAAATAATTCATAATAATTTATTCTGCCGACAAATTGAGTATTTTCGGTTGCAGTGGCTTACAAGCAAGTTCATTAATGTAAGTCAATAATAATAAATTACATGGAGAAAGATTTGGGGATTTTAGTTTACAGCAGCAACAATCTTCGTCATTCGTAAGTTCATTAAGTAGTCTTGGAAACACTTCGTTTTAGTTGCAATTAACTCTATAGGATAAAAGAAATTTAGGATCATATACAATCTTGTTTATTTTAATGAGGCTACTTGAAAGAATTTTTAAATAAATTATTACTAATTTTTAATGTATTTTTAAGGAATTTAAGCTGCTAAAAAACTTTTAAGTAGTACAACTGCAAAATAGTTTAAAAATGTTTTTAATGTCATCCAAAAAATTTATATATAAAATTAAAAATAAATTTTGCACAGTGTACTTATTTATTTTGACTATATAATTAACAGTAATTTTTAAAACAGCATTTTAATATGCGCGAGTTTTATTTTCTTATACTAATTCTGTTTTCCATCTAAACTTCTAATAAAATTTGTCAGGAGTGTTAGTTTAAAAAATGAGTAATTAAATAGAAAATTTTAAGAAGTTTTTAAACGTTCAGCTGTTATGAAAATAAACCTGCAAAATAGAATTAACTATATTACAAGTACTTAATAATTCAAATATTGTTTTCTATAGGTTTTCATTACTTTTAAAATTTCGATTCTGGAAGTTAGCATTTTATCAAAATTATAATAGAACAACAAAAAGAAAGAATTCATATAGTTATAGAGAACATAATCTGAACAAAAGAGAATATAACCTTCTTTAGAAGAAATCAGTTTTTAATTCCAATAAATTTTTATGTTAAAAATTAGCGATTAATTTTTTAACACATGGTATATATATGAATTTACACTACTTGGAAATAAATTAATCAATAATTTTAGCCAATTTCAATTTTTGTATTTGATGCATAATATTTTTCTGTAAAAAATAAAAATTTTGACATTTAAAGGAACAATATGTAAACTGGATTCTATGAGTATTGCAAGTTTTATTGAAGAACAGCGTACGTTTAGATTAAAGTTCATTCATATGAAATAATTGTTTGGTTTAAATTGCTTCTTCAACGATCGGGGAAATATAACTTTCTTCGATATTTTCTGAGCAAAAATCAAAAAAGTTAATTGAAAATAATTTTAAAAATTTATGAATATTTTAGAAATTTTTGATTTGATGATCAATTAGAATCAATCGTGAGAGAAATCATACATTAATAATATTATAGATTATATATAAAAGATTCATTAAAAATGAATTTTGTCAGAAAAAATAAACGTATTAAGGCTGTCACTTTGTTGAAATATTAGATGATTAATGAAAAAAATTACTTTTCTACTCAATCCAAGAGAAAATTTAATGAAAAATCTATCTTCACGGAGATTTTATTATTTTTATCCTTTTCCGGCAGCGAATTGCACGTTCTAATCGTGACTCCACCCAATGATTTTCGTTCGATACCCGTGAAGCTAGTTATCTCCTTGTAACAGACGGTATAAGCATCACCTCAATGGAAAGAAGATTGAGTAGAAATTGCTCTTCCTTCTAAAGTAATTCATCACCCAACAGATGGCGCTCGTAATGGTCCCATTACATCACTTCAGTTCGTTGCTAAAAGCGCAGACGATAGGTTTCGAATTCCGAAGAAAAGTTTTTCGCTCAAATAACATTTAAGTATCCCTTAGTTGGTAATAACAGTCTCATGAAATATTAATGCTTCGATATATAAAATTCTTGAACATAATCTTTGAATAGTTCTCGCCTTTTAAAAAGGGTGAACTTTCCGAACTCTAGAATTTTCACTTGCTTTTATGGGAAAAACTTTTTTTTAGTCGTTTTGCATCTGTGAATGCCATTTCTAAACTTATTCAAGAGTTAAGTATTAATGGCTGGTAAGACGAATGTTTTGAAACTTGAGCAGAAAATTCGATTTCGCATCAGAAAGAGACGATCGAAATATAAAAGCTGTAAATGCATTTTAGTAAAATGTAAATGAAATCCATCAATTAGCGACAACACTGGTGCTAATTTTTTAAATTCTTAGTATTAATTTAAATATTTTTAATAAGATTATTTTACTCAATAATGTCCTTTATTTAAAGCTTATATAGAATAAAAATTTCTGTCTTGACCAGACGTTTTTATTGAAATTCATCACTGAAATTTATAACCTTTTATGAATTATATAATTCATAAATAATTTGAAGACAAACACGATAGAATCTAATTTAGATAAAGTTTTGAAATATATTTAATATTACTTTTTTTATAAATATTTAATGAAAATTATTTCGTTCAACATTTCTTTAACTTGTTAAATATTTGTAAATGAAGAGAAACAATATAATGGATATAAATGTAATATAAATACCTTAAATGAATGGTTTATGAAAAAGGAATGAAAAGCAGAAACAGTTTGACAACTCTAAATGGTAAAAGTAACCTCTAATGGTAGATGAAAAATTAGCCACTAATGGTATCATAAGAAACAAAATCAGTATTTAGTTTTTACTCATATGACAATGCATTCAAGAAAGTAACACTATTGGTAATGTAAACACATAGCATTGTATCACTCTGAATAAACTCTTACATATCATTCAGGACTGTTTCAAAAACTTTACTTACTCTGCATAACTAGTTTGCGTAAAATCTTCTGCTTTAAGCAGTTTCAGAAAAAACTAGTTTTTCATGATATACATGGTGTGAAAAAACGAGTATTAATAAAGAAATAGCGATAAAGAAAATAATATAAAATATTAGATAATTATTTAAATATAAATTATTTAAGGAAAGGTATATTCATTGCATGTACTTGATTTGTACGAAGATACTTCAACTGAAAGAGAGATTAAATTAAGTCAGATAGAGAGAAACTTGCAATAGATATTAGTGTTGATGATAATTGGGATCGAATATATAAAATTTTAAAGGCTTTAATGTTTTAAATTGATAATACTATACTATAGTATTTGCTTTTAATCTAATGACTGCACATATGATTTACCATACTCAGAGATTTAATATAAAATTAAGGGATTAATTTTATATTTGAATAATAATTACATATTATGCAATTGAGAGAGAGAGAGAGAGAGAGAGAGAGAGCTTTGAGTTTTAGTTTAAGATTGTTTTTGCATGTAATAATACCAAACTTCGTTTTATATTTTAAAATAGAAATCCTTATTGTTTTATAGTTTGGACAAAATGTAACTCATAATGTGTCATTCATATATCACTTTCAATATTGAAATAATAATAATATTATTGATGAATGTATGTTTAGTTTGGGTAAAAATGTCATTTGTTTCGAGTTTATTTTATTGTTATATTTTCCTCTATTATTATATGCAAAAATTCCGACTTAAAATATTTTTATTTATAATAATAATGAATAAAAAATGTAATTCATTGGGAAGGATATACCCTAATATTGTCTTTCACAGAAAATATATAAATTTGAGACTTCATAAATTAAAAAATAGATATAAAAGGATCAAATTAGTGGGGCCTATTTTTAGTAGAATTTATTAAAACACTTTTTGTCACTATATTGTAAGGGATGTCATATAGTGTGCTGAATATCAAAATCATTGAATTTTAGGTTTTATTTTTATTGATCATGTTGGATACTGGTGATAATTGATTTCCTGATTAAGAAAACTATTGCCATGTCTGAAAAATAAAACTGCAATCTAACTTCTTTCAACTATCGACTTTTCATGATTTAAAACAATATACTTTTAAAAAATTAATGTGCATATATATTTATTAAACTATGAAAATACAATCAGGAACAGCGCTGAGCTTTTATAAAAATAAGCCACCATGTTTTGTAACCCTCAAAAACGCACTTTGAAGGAAAAGGTTTAAAAAACTGCAATTATTGATGTTGGGATAAAGTTTATTTGCACTATTTCTTCTTTTTATAGTTCAAAATAATTACATAAAACTACGAATATTATTTATTGGTTACAGATTCTATGTACTCTTTATCAATATCATATTCATAATAGTTTATTTAGGACTTTTTTCATAATGATGAACACTTTAATATCCTAGACATTTCATCAGATTAAAAAAAATTCAAATCAATTGCAGCTCAGGATCCTGTTTTTCATGGCAATCCTGTTGCCTTATTGCAATACATAAATGAAAAACAGTTGTAAAAGCATAATTTTAGAAATATCTCCGTTGGAATTTATAATATTTAAATATTTTGCTATCCTGATTTATTAATGTCAAATTACTTTCACAGTAAGAATACAGATTTTTTTTTTTTAAATATAACTATTCTTTTTCTTAAAAAGCATGAAAAGCTATACTTTAATGAGTTTACTAATGAAAAAATCTTACTTATGTTAATCTTACGTAAATCATGAAAAATCTTACTGCGTGAAAGTTTTACTTTTTCATGCTCTTTAAGAACAAATGAATTTTTGTCTGACAATTGTGCTTGTAAAGAAAATAATTTCGAAAATGATCTTAGAAGTTTCGTAATTTGTATCGATTCCGAGGGTCACTCTGAAATTTTTGAGATACTACTAAGTTTTTAAAGTTATACTTAAAAAATTTTAGATGTGTTCAAAGCAGTCTCTTCCAGCATTAATGCACTTTTGTAGACGAATTTTCCACAGATTAAATGCCTCAAGCCCTTCATTTCTTGAAATAGATGAAAAAAATCATTTATAGCCACATCAATCACTTCTTCTGAATGAAAACGACATCCACGTAAGTTTTTTTTAGGTTAAAGAATAACCAAAAGTCCCACTTTTGCTAGATCAGGTGAATACGATGGATGTTCGATCATTTTAATTTGTTTTTGTATAAGAAACTCAACTGTTAATCCAGCTGTATGTGAAGATACATTGTCATGGTGAAGCATTAGTCCCCTAACATTCAGTTCTTGTAGAATTTCTCGAAGACATTTAGTTGTTTACCAGTTTGCTGTTACTGTCTTCTGTCCTTCCAACTTGGTAGTTTTGACCAATCTCGTAATTCTGAAGAAAATGGCATACATCACTTTTTTCAGTGAGCGTTGTTTTTTCACCATTGTCGGCGTGGGATCCTCTTCAAATACCCATACTTTGCTTTCTTGACGTGTTGGAACGTTAAAAAACGGTATGTACGTTTCATCACCTGTTACAATTTTAGAAATGATGCGGTGGTCACCATCATTTAGCAATTTAAGAGTTTTTTTCCTGATTCTGGCACGCTCCTCTTTTTGATGCTCAGTTAGATTATGGGGAACCCAACAGCAAACTACTTTTTTCGTATGTAATTCTTCATGAATGATTTTGTGTATGGCTGCGGATCCAATGATAAGTTCCTTCTGTATCATTTGATAGGTACAGCGATTATCATCCATTAACATTTTTCGTCTGGCAGACACATTATTCGAGATTACTAAAAACGGCGGCCTTCCTGTGTGTTCTTCATCCTGAAGAAAATTGCAACCTCTTCTAAATTCTCTGAACCATCTGAATACCGTAGCACGATATGTAGATTCATCACCAAATGCTAATTGCAACCATTGAACGCATTCTTCTAGACTTAATCCTGCCTTAAAATCGTAGAAAATCATAGCGCGAAAATTTTTTCGCGTGAACTCCATTTTCTCTTCTGTTTAAGATTTATTCTACGCTAAACAAGTTGAATTAAATCAGTAAAAAATCGTATTTCATGTTAAAATACTTTGTATTTTAAAATTAAACCGTTAATTTTATTTTGTAAGTTATTGTCTACGCGTATCTCAAAAATTTCAGAGTAACCCTCGTATTATAAAATAATTCAGAAATCATTAAAACATTTTTACGAATATTTACACATTGTTGTTACGTATTTTACAGCTTTACATTTAACGATTCAGGAGTGGAGGGAAAAATGACTGCACTTTTTTATTTTTATATTTGTTTAATTTAACCAATTACATTTTTAAATAATTAATAATTAAAATTTTCGACTGTCAGTTGACAATTTGTCTTGAAAGAATATGGAGCTCTATGAGTAATATTTTGGTCATGCAGGAAATTTCTAATACGTTTTACCATGAAACAGTGTACATATTTATTCAGAAATATGTATAATAATCTAAACATTATTTTTTGAACAAATAATTCAAAAATAATATGCATAATACTTTTTAAATAATATTAAAAAACATTGTTTAACTGCTAAGTAGAAGGATTTTCTTCGCAAAATAAATACTTAATATAACAATATGTATCAATAAAAATTCGTATTTACTCGATAATGGATGCAAGGAAAAAATGAACAAAGGAAAAAAAAAAAAAACCAAATCAATAGCAAAGAAATAATTTAGAAACAGTAATTGGAGCACTAAAAAAAGAAGGATAAAAGGATGAAAAAATTAATTCTTAAATTACCCAATAATTAATTTTTTTTGATAATTTCCTTTGAAAAACATTTAATTGTAACCAATTCTACATTATGTATTATTGATCTTCAAAGTACTTTTAACTTCCAATTCAGAAATATAATAAGTGTTTATTTAATTACATATTTCTTAATTTTCTTACTTTTACTATTTGTATATTTTCATTTTTTACATTTTTGATTTATAATTTTTTTTTATCTATTAAAACACAATGATTACCTTAAAATTTCTCTCTGATTGACTACAACACAACATTTTTTCGTATTTATTATTTTCTCACTATTCTTGTTTTATTTCCTTATCGTCTATTATAATTCTCTTTCTTTTTCTCCTTTTTAACGTTTTTAAGAATTGGAAGGCAGTATGTTTATTTATTATTTTTCCTTGAATTCTAATACTCATATTCAAAACACCATTTTCCAATTATTACTGTTTCTTTATGAGAGTTTTTCTTTTATATTCCTGAAACATCCTATTCATCTGTTCAAACTAATAAATTTTCTTCGTCACATGGGATTCTTGTTTAATTTTATTGTAATTCAAAGTATAATTCTTATATTATCATGCAAAATAAATTTACTTTTATTTAATGTTTCTGTATTTATTATTAAAATTTTCAGCCTTTTTAGAATATGATTACATTATACTCTATTGATTCATTATTTTATAATTTTATAAAAACTTTTTTTTAAAGTTTTTATACATGTCTCAATAACGTAAATGAATTTCTCACGTGTATGCGTTTTGCATTTTTCCATGTATTTAATTATTTAAATACACAATATAATATATTAAAAATATCCTCTTATTTTGTTTTTTTCCCATAATTAATATTCACAACACTATAATTACAAATAATTTCACATCCATTTGCTTAATTTTTGAATTATCAGTTATAATATTCCTATTTTACATTTTAGTACAAAATATATGCTAATAGAAATAATAAATTTTCCTGTCTCCAAATATTCAACATAAAATTTAAACATACAAATATATTATTGTTCTTGTTAAGATGCATAACGGTACAAACACAGTTGATACTGTCGCTGTACTTAGAACAATTAAATTTATTAAGTATTAAACTATTGACTATTAAAAATTTGCAGCAAAATTAGTTTACTAAGACAATTACTAAGCATGAATAAAAAATTGCTAAGCCTAATAATACTTCTCATGGACTATTTATTTAAAAAAAATTTAAAAGAATTTAGTGGACTATTGGTTATATAGAATAGGAGTTTATATTAGTTTGGGGAAAAAGAAATCCATTATTTTTACATGAACTTTTTTAACTTCTTTCAGATTCGCTTTGTAAAAAGTTTTAAAACAGTTTTCATGTAGATTTTTAGGTCTTGTGCGAAGCTACGACTGCTGACATGCAGTCAAGTTTGATAATTTTTGATATTTTATAGACATTCTCGACGATGTTGTATCCATGCGAGGTGCATCTTTAGCATACAAATCAAAAAGCAAAAATTGAGCGTGACTGGTTGTTACAGTCATATATAGGACGATAAACACCTTTCACAATTTTAGCCACCATTTTCGCCATTATAAAAGAAAAACTAAAATGTATCGAATTTTCTGTTTGTTGTCTTTTCCTATACCAAGACCTGAATAAGTCTCTACAAGTTGGGTGAAAGCAGTCGAGTGGGAGTCCTTATAATTTAGAAGTAGACACCTAGGAGAAACCCCCCAATTTTTGATCTGCCACTCCCAGATGTATTATTTCACTTGGAGGACATTGCATGCAACCACGGCCTATTTAATCCATCCATGGTTATACATACATACATACAGAAATATTAATTTTTATGAATATTTTTAAGTAAGTCTACATACTGTGTAACAAATAATAGTTAAATATTTTCTACAAATTTATTTTAACTGGTAAATATTTAATTTGAAAATTTTATGTGTTTCTATTACAGCTTAAGAAATTTTTTTAATTAAGTTAAAATATATTATACTATCAATATATTTTTCTATGCATTGTTTTATATTTATGTTTTAAAAATGTATCTACCTAATGAATTCTAATACTATTTATCATTATGATGAAAACTCTATTTATTATTACATATACTATATTATAAGAAAATAAAATAAAGTATTTCTGCAGAGATAAATCTATTTATAAAAATTTTACAGCACTTATTTTTGCGATAGTTTTATCAGTAATCTAACTAAATATGGAGGATTTCACTTTTTAAATAGGGGATTGATTGATTATGATGTGTAAAATATTAATCTTCGTTTTAAAAGAAAAAATAAAGAAAACAAAATAATTACTGCTATTTTTTTACAGAAATATACTGAGAATCTTAATAAAAATATATTTTATTCGAAATAAATCATAAGACAGTAATATTGCAAAAGGAAAAATTAAACAAAAATTAATTTCCAACGAAATTTATTTTTATAAACGAAAAATTATTATTCAAACAGAATTATTATTAAATTTCTGATGAACAACTTTACTTGATGAATTTCTGAAGAAATTTAGAAGGGAAATTAAAAAAAAAACATATTTAATTGTTAGAATATCTGTGATAAGTTCTCATTATTGAATTTTTAATTTTAATTATATTGATTTAGTTTATACGTAATTTCGTATATTAATTTTAAAATTTAATTTTGTAAATTGTTTTTAAATCTAAATTTTGTTTTATTACAAATAAAAATTTTATTTGATATAAAATAAAATTTAGATTGAATAAAAATTTTATTTGATAAAATTATTTTAATTCGCAGGGATTTTTGAGACACTGATAAAAGGGAAAAGATAATTTAAAATTATTCTTCATGTTAAAAACAGTTATCATTAACTAGATGTAAATTATTTAATTTATATATCTACATTAATTAATATATATTTTATTATAAATTATAAATAAAAATTTTTTTTGATATGATACCTGAATTTCTTTTTCATTCGATAAAGTTTAATAACTTCTCTTTATTTAAATTTATGGTTTAATTATTTTAGTAATATTTTGGCCTATAATTTATGCTAAAAGTATTTAGAAACTGTTGGTCTCATCTAGGTAAGGCAAAAAATATATATCTGAAAAATATTCTGAATTTCATTACATAATGATGATATAATAGAAATATTTGGCAGTTTTTTATGAATTACATGCAAGATAAATAGGTTTAGATTTAACATTCTTCGGTAGTATACATACGTCTAATTAACATGTTTCAAATCATAATTTTGAATTTGAGCTTTTGTGTAATTTTGGTCTTTTTCTAACAAACAGGAAATTTACACGTGTTACTTTGTTTATTTCACAAAATTGTTTAAAAAGCGACCCGATTTCAAAAATGATTATATATTCAGATTATATCCCATTTTGATCGAATAATGAGTCGGAAGAAAATTTTGAGTTATACGCAGATGCCAATAGGTGGCGCTGTCGATTCGGCTTAACATGGTGGCTGCACAGTTAAAATCATTTTGTTCTCTCCATGAAGTAGGAATTTGTAGCACAAGTTCAATTATGTTTTGTAAAACTCTTTTTAATTAAACTCTTGTTCATAAAATCCTAAAATATCAAATGGCTTAGAACAAACATCAGTAAAGGTAATGAATTAATCCTTTACGATTATTCATCAAGAGATGTTTATTTAACTTAACTCTTCAGTGAAGAGTGAATCATTTCATTGAAGTTCATTCAGTGAAGAAATTTCTAGCTGAATTTAAAGAATTTGAATTAACTGAATTGTGATGGAATATGATTTTCATTAGAATTGAGGAACATTAATAATAATAAATAATCTACGCTAATGACTATCCAAAATTCTAAATCAGTGTTGCTCTTCGCATGATTATATACTTTATTTGGATCATTCAAATGTTCGTTAAACACTTTAGCTGAAAGAAATATTGATTCATGAAATTTGTATTGCATAGAATTTGTGAAAAGAATAAGACAAATATTTTTGAGACAATGAAGCAAAATCGTGCAGTACCAAATCAAAACTGATCCACTTATCTAGAATTTTGTTTTTTAGAGAAACAGTATTGTTTAATATTTTTCTTCAATAAAAATGGTAAAATCAAACATTATTCTGATAGTTAGTGAGAAGTTATTGTTATATGAATAAAAAATATTACTCGTAAGGATTTTTGTGACTACATAATAAATTATGCTGTTACTTTACCTAAATTTTTTTCCATTAACTTTGTGAAATTCTAGCCTTTTCTATAAACATGACATTCACACTTGAACAAAAGTATTTTCGCTACTTGACTGCAAGGTATAACCTTCATTCAATAACGTATTAACATAAATAAAAATTTATTTCTTGATTAAGGACATAAATTACATAATTAATATTCAAAATGTTTTCTTTAATACCTATTTGAGTTTTTCACTTAACGGTTCCACATTTATTATAGTTTAAAATCAAATACTTTTCTTCTCATCATTACACTTATGATCACTGGAATTGGAATCCATATTATACATAATTTCTGTATTAGAGCAATTTTTTAATTTTTGATTATTCATGAGAGTAAAATCCATGTTTTGTTTATTTCGAAAACAAAACTTTTCATTCATTTCAGTCGAAAATTCGAAGCCTCCAATATTGAAAAAGTCCATTCTTGAAAAAACGAATAACTAGCTACGTAATCAGTCGCAGAAAAATAATAAAAAGATTTTTAATCACGGATTTCTCACACTTTCCTTAGTTTAAATGCATTCTTATCTAATTTCCATGCTGCCAGTTAAGTTGCCAATTACCAACATGAGAAAAGAAGAGCAGATATGAAGTAAGCTGTATTAAAGCTGTCCTATAAACATCGGAAGATGATTTAAAGCAACACCCTGTCTACCAAGATAGTCCTATAGATCTGAATTCCATCCTCCAGACCTGAATTCCATAGATACTCTATGAAATTCAGATCTGGAGATCGAGCAGGCCATTGCATTTCATCCAAACCAAGAGTCTGAATATATTCTTCAACAATTTCATGCCAATAGAACATGCGTTATCATCTATAAGAAAGAAAACATTGCCGATTGCATCAATAAATGGGTGGGTATATGGATACATGATCTCATTACGATATCTTACAACAGTCATAGTTCCAGCCTGGAACACATAGGGGTCATTGTTACCACACAATGGAATTACAGCCAAAACCACCACTGATGAAAGAATCCAACACTGATTCTTTCATCAGTGTTGGATTGTGACCCTTATAAACATAAAAAAATTAAATCACAAGGAACTAAATGAGAATTATAATTATCCACTCTTTTATCAATTTTTTCCTTCGATAAGAAAATTTAAAAAATATTTGTTAAATTGTATGTTTAAAATTTTACAAGAAAGTTTAAGAACTAAGCAATTCTAGGTAAAGTAATTCTCATAAAACTTAATTTTTGAATATTAAATAAACTTTAAAAATGATTTAATAAACAATATAAATTAGATCGTGTTAAGTGCAATCATTTAAATTAAATATTATTTTTATTACTTATTAAATATAGCATCAAATACATTAATTAATAATTACAATAGTTATATACTAACAAGGTTTAAAATGTTATGATTTTGCGACATTCTTGTAGCATAAAAATTACCTGCACAAACACGTATGAATCTTACACATTTGTATTTTTAAATATCTCAAATCTATTTATGTCTAATATTTTAATACGACTTTTGTTATTAAATTTAAATCACAAGAAAAACATCTTATTTTATTTAAATGATTACTGTTTAAGTATATAATAGCTATATTATTTTTCTATTATTCTGATTCAATTGTAAATACTATTTTAAATAATAAATATAATCACTACAAGTATGTTTGTATTTAGTTTAATTCATATCAAATTACTGTAAAAAACAATGATTAAATGATTTTCCCATCTAAATAATCCGAATTAAAAGACACATTTTCATTAATTAGTTTTTATCTTACATATCTCAAAAGATTTTCAGTCATAGTACTTATCTACTGACAAACGTTTTGGAGAAATAAATTTATACTCTTGATAAGCGCTAGATATGCGTATGTTTGCTACTAAAAGAAGTCTTTGTTAATGGCCATCTGATAAATTGCTTAGTGGACATTCTTTTCTATAATCAATATTTTATCACTAATGCTGTTTCCTAAGGCTGACTAATCATTTACTTTCTATTGCTTACCGATTCTTTATCCCCTTTCGTTTATTTTTACTTAAGAAAATCATAATCAAATAAAAAGATATAGACATAACATATTAATTTTGTTTTAAAATAAATGACTCTTCAGTATTGATGAAGATAAAATTTAATGAAGTTTCCATCTTATTTTTAAGTTTAACTTAAATATTTAAGAGAAACAACATTTATATTTTTATTAGGAATATTTAGGTTTAACATATCATAGTTATTTGTTTAACGTAAATATTTTCAATATAAAAGACATCGTATCTATGAAAATAAAGCAATAGTTTCTTATTTTTTACTGTGGAAACTAAAAATAGTTACTTGTTTTTCACAGATATTGAATTTTTGTCATAACTTTTTTTGAAAATTTATATTTTATATACATTTTGATTGATTTGTGTAAAAGACTTCGTTTCAAAGTCTGTATTAAATAATTGTAATAAAACAATTTAGTAATCTTCTTAACACTTAAGTTATGTAACACTGTAAAATGTAATATTCAGTACTGACATATACATGTATTCAATTATTGAAATATACACTGATGGAAAAAAAATCCCAACACCAAGAAGGAGTTGTGTTAGCGAAACGAAATTTGGCAAGCGTATTCATACATCTGAAAGATGACGTCGATTCAAATTTTGCGCTCGGCGCGTCAGTGTGACGCTAGTAACGACACACGGAAGATGCAAATCAGGTTTGCTTTAAATACGCGCTGTACTTTTCCTGAGCATTGTTTGAGATTTGATGTAGTGAGTTGATGCTAGTACACAATGAACTGTTACCAATGATGATGACGACAAAATAAACTGTTACCAATCGATTACTTCAAAGAGTCCTGTAGCATGCATTCCACTAACGCCAAACCACTGCCGTTTGCGACTTCAGTGGTGTCAGGCTAGAGTTCATTGGAGGACGGAGTGAAGATCTGTTGTGATTTCTGATGAAAGCTAGTCTTGCCTTGGTGCCAGTGATGGCCGTGTGTTGGTTAGGAGGAGGCCAGGTGAGCGGCTGCAGTCATCCTGTCTGTGGACTAGACACACTGGACCTACAACTGGAGTTATGGTCTGGGGAGCAATTTCTTATGGCAGCAGAACCACTCTCGTGGTTATCCCACTCACCCTGACAGCAAATGTGTACGTCAGTCTGGTGATTCAACCTGTTGTTCTGCCTTTCAAGAGTAACATTCCAAAAGGTGTTTTCCAACAGGATAACTCTCGACCTCACACTGCTGTTATAACCCAATGTGCTCTACTGGGTGTAGACATGTTGTTTCCTTGGCCTGCCAAATCACAAGATCTGTCTCCAATTGAGCATATATGGGACATCATTAGACAACAACTCCAGCGTCATCCACAACCAGCATTAACCGTCCCTGCATTGATCGACCAAGTGCCACAGGCATGGTGCTCCATCCCACAAACGGACATCTTAAATAGTCTTAGTTTAATTTTGTCTTTGATTTCGTTTCGATTTATTTACCCATAATGCAATTTTATTTAACACTGTTATATAATTATTACTGATAAAGTTGAAATTTCTTAGAAAAGATACATTTTTTCAGATTTTCAATTAAAAATTTTAATTTCAAATTATTACAATCTCAAACGAATTGAAGATTTTACTAAATATTAGTACGGATAATGATGTGTAATCAAAATAGGCAACTATGTCTGCTTCTTACTATATAATTTTTATTTCAAATTGTTAAATGAAATTGCAAGCAATACGATTCTAATTAGATTGGAATTCAATTTCGTTTTCTAAACTATAATATGCTACCATATTTACATGAGTAGTGCATTTACATGTTTCGATTCTAATTCAGTTGGAATTCAATTTTGTTTTCTTTACGGGTGAAATTTATAGATTTTCAAATTAATTCCATAATTGTTTCCCATTTGAGTAACTATTTTTAAGACAAACAACAAAAATGTTTTCCTTTGAAGTTTTTAATAAACATTTAAAACTTAATATTCCCTGTTATATTATGAAAATAAAAATGTATTTTTAGTTTAAACTAGTCAAATACAATAATAAGAAATAATTATAATTTCTAAGTTAAAAAATGAAAGATTTGTTCAAATCTCTTTAATAAGAAGTAATTTGCATTGTTAATTAGAACAATTGATAACATAGTTGAAATTTTTAATTTATATTTTTAATTTTACATGAATTCGACTATAACTTTAATCATGCTCAAAATTTACTTTAAACAGTAAACTCATATCTAAGTAACAATAAAATTTCCTTTTTTCACTTTGAAAGAGATAATCCAATATCCAAAGAAGGATAATCTAATTTGTAATTAATTTATAACTTAATTGAAAAAAGTGAAAACCAAGTGAAAATAGGCAATAACAGGCTATAATAATTAATATTAGTTTAAGAAAACGAGACAACATGTTGTAGATGCCATTTTTACGAATCTCTAATTTACGAACATTCACGGTTCTACAAATTCTAGTGGATAGAAAATGTAGTTTCGTGATTAAATGGGAATTAAAATTGTATTTATGGCCCCATAAATAAAATTTTTATTCTTATTCAAGAATTAACATTTTGAAATTTTTTTTCCAAGTTCATTATTATGTAACTTTTGTTTGCGTTTTTTTCCAACCATCTGGTTTTTTCCTTTCTTTAGTTCGTTTTTTATTTATGTCTGAGGAACTCAGATCAATTCTTTTTTATCAAAAAATCATTAATACCTTCTACTTGTGAATGACTCCATTATTCATGCTAAAATCTTGAAAATTTTGTGCAATTCGTGTTTACATTATCTTTCTAACTTCTTTCTTACAATCCGGGCAATCCGAACATAATTAACTGCTCTTAGTGTAAATATTATAAAAGTTCTTATCCAAAGAAGTGATCTACGGTACTGAATACGTATGCCATTCTAGACTCAATGAATTTGTTTATTTATGCTTAATTGGGGCATGCAAGTTCTATTAAAGACAGCAATGTAAGTGTTAAAGCAAAGAACATTTTACTGAGAAATCGAGGAAAAATAAGTTACACATGAACTACAATAAAATAGCTCATTGCTGATAAACACAATTTCAATATAGGATTCTGAATGTGGACTCCGATTCACTTTGTAGGGAAAAATATCGGGTGATGAAAATATCGAAAATGGAGAATGAGAAAGAAAAATAACTTTCAGGAATTAAACAAAGAGTAAATAAGATAATTCAACAATCTTCTGTAATGCTAGTAGCTAAATGGCTTATGTCTGAAGTACATTTTTCAGGAAAGTATCTTCAAAATTCTTCGCCAAATCACAAAAAAATTTTTTAACTTAGAAAAATGGTTAATATTTTCTTCTTTTCACCGTTAAATAAAGTAATATTTATTTTAAGTATGCATTTTATTTTTCCAGCATCTTTTTTATAAAACGATTATTGAATAACTTTTTCAAGTAGTTGCTTATTTTTTAAAAAACAACCATTTTGATTAAAAAAAAGTGCTGCAAAATCTGAGTTTCATATTTTTTTATATCATGAATTTTCAATTTTAAAAAATATTTTACTACTCTATTCGAGTTCGTCAAACGAATTTTTTATTATATATTCGTAATTATATTGGCTTCTAGGACAATTTATAATGATTAAAAATTATATTTAAGTTATTGGTAAGGAATTCCAAATAAATCATTAGCTATTTATGAAGAGATTTTGTAAAACAATGTTTTACAAAATATGCAAAGAATTTAAAAATCACTCTCAAACACAATCTCAAACACTATATTAATATGATTTAAAATATTGTCTCTTAGTTTGTACACATTGTTATTCAGTCGAGTTTCTCTTAAAATCTTTCATTTTACGCAAGTTGCCAAGAGGCATGAAAAAATAATTGCAGAATGACAAATAAATTAATATTTTTAATTTCTTTATTCGGTAATCCAGAAATATTGACTTAATGCGACTAAATTTACTTGTAGTCTTATTTAGATTTGTCCAGGTAAAATAAGATTTATTTTTTGAAATGTAGAAGATTACAATTTGTAAAATTTTTACTTCCTAATATTTATCTTTGAAGAAAACCTTTTATTTGAATTACAAAAACTGAATTTTATGAGAGGTTTAAATTAAAGTTAAACTTAATTTTAAGAGAAGATTTTATTTCACATATTTTATACTATATTAATGTTTCATTTGGAAAGAATTCATATATTAAAAATTCTGAAGAATATTCTAAATTTTACAATAATCTTTACTATCTGTAATATTTTAGAAGATTAGTGTAATTTCTATATAAATTTTTTTCATTATCTAATGCAAAATGTTAACTGAAATATTTTTCATTGTTATTTGTTGAAATGATTTTCAGAATCGTACATAAATATTTAAAAAGGAATTCTATGTTTTGAATTCCTTAGCTTTATCAAATATATTTGATTATTTATTAACGAAATATTGAATCGAACAGTTCCAACTTTTCACGAAATGAAATTCTTCTGTATTCATCATACAAAAATGCTCATAAATATTTATTCTATTTATATTCTTTATTATAGTATTTCAAAATTTTTTTTATTTTATATAAAGTTATATATTTAATCTTAGGAATTTACTTCAAATGGAGTTTTATTGAAAACATACGTCATAAGCCATTTTGCGCTTGTTATAGAAAACCAAATGTAAAATATCGGTTTATATAGGTATTTCTTTTATCTGAAAATAATCGTGACAAGTATTTCAATAATACATTTTATGCAAATAGTTTAAGACTTGATATAATAGTTCAATATATAAAATCATATTCAATAAAATAAAATAAAGACGGTCCAAAAGTTATTTCATTTCAGTTTTGAAGTATAAAAAAACACAAAACATAAGTTTTAGGAATTGACTTCTGAATTTACTTGAATTATTTATTATTACTGAAAAGAAAAAGGAAAAAATGTGTCATCGAAACTGCATATAAAAATTTTATCAGAATTTTTATTCCTAATTAAATAAAAGAAATTCGTGTTATAAAACGATTTAATCCAAAATAGTAAAAATAAAATATTTGTAATCAAATAACAAACAGAAACATTTGCAAACTGGTGATAAAATGAAATTTTTGTCACATGACTGTAGAAGAAACTTTTTTCTTCTTAAATCGAGTTGTAAGTGAAGAAAATAATGAGGAAGTTGGATTACTCATGCAACAAGAATTTGAAATTCTGTTTTTGATTCTTTCGTAGTAATACATCGCAATAAAAAATGAATCTCAACTCATTTTATAGCAACCCTAAAATCAGACCTTGTGGTCCTTGCGCAATATTTTTTACTCCTTTTGTTTATTTCCTCGACGAGACTTTTCGAAAGAGGGACAAAAACAGACGGAAACAAAAAGAGAATCAGAGGGGAAAAAAAAACTTTAAATTCCCTAGGTTGTGCATTTTTGTTTTCGAATTCCGGAGGAGAATGAAATAAAAAATAAGCTGCACCCCTTTCGTCTATTGAACGTGACAAAGCCTAAAGTCACACTTACACTTCCGAAAACCCGAAATTGGAAATTTTCGCCTCTTTTCTAGAAGAAGAGATTTTTTTTTCTTAAAGAAATCAGAATGAAGAAATGGAAAAAATATACATGGAGCAGTATTGAGCATGTGTTCTACTTTTAATGATTGATGTTGGCTGTGTAAGAAGGTATTTTTTACGCCAAATTTTTTCCAGCGAGAGGAAAAAATATCGGTAAAGTCTGCTTCAAAAAGTCAGACATCTTGTACAAAATAAAATTTCTTTCCTTTCATTTTTGATCTTTAAGGTTGTAATTTAGGATTACATTTGTCTATGTGTCGATGAATTCTTGCTGAAAGTTACTTCGTCTGCATCAGGAATTTTCAAATTTAAAACATTCTTTCATTCTTTGAAGTGTATACTCCATTCGAATTACAGCTTTAAATGTGTAATTTATTTCTCTGTTCTTTTTTACAAAGATTCTCTTATGAACTTAAATTTTGAAAGTAGAATTTTGGTTAAATTTCTTAACACCAATTGTTAAGGCGTAAATTGTTCGATAAAGTTACATATGCATTTAAATGTCTCATGTATTAAACTATGGAAAAGTGAAATTCTATATTTTAATACAGGATAAATACCAAACACTTGCTATTGTGCGTACATATTGAAATTATAATATATAAGTTTCAATAAAATATATTCGTTAAAATAAGGTAATCACAAATATTTAATAATATGATTGAGAACATATGAATTTCAGTTTTAAAGTGTATGTATCCAGTATCTTATAATATTTAAGTTTTTAATGTCAAATCTCATCAGTCTTGACAAGATTTAACGTTAAGCGTTTCTTAATTTACCCATTTCTGACTTAAGATATTTTAATTGATTTAATTTAATTTAACTTGTACTTAAATGTTTTTAAAATAAAATTTTTTTAATGATACTGGTGAGGTTATGGTAGGTCTAAGTATGGTATTTATTCAGAAAATAGCAGAAAATTATCCTACTTGCCCGATAATGATGGTAACCCAGCCTTACTGCCGAGATGGAAAGTAAACAATAAGCGATTTTGCTTTCATATGATAGTTTGTTGTTTCTAGTGTAGATAGTTTTAATGGTTTGCAATCAACAAACTAAAAGTAACTGTCTAACTAGAACTTTTTCTTAAAATGTTATAAGAAGAGAGATGAATTCTATCAAATATTCTCTTGATTTTAAAATGTATAGATAATTTTATTAATTAAAGTTATTCTTAACTTCGCTCATTTTGATTTTTGATACTTATTACTCTAAAACATTTTTACCAAAATAATATATCACCAAACGTTACGGTTTACTGTCAGAAATCTTTATTTTGTTTAGTGAAAAATAATTTTTTTATGAAGTAGATCAATATATCTGTTGGCGTAAATTGGAACATTTGGCAGTAAATTATGATTTCGGAACATTTCGCCTCGGAAATGGACGATAAAATTATACAAAAGTACCTATCTTCGTTTGCTGAATATATTATTGTCTTATTATGTAAAATGTGTGCTTTAGATTTGAAATAAAGCTGATATTTATTTTTATTTGATTATTGAATGGATGGGAAACATCAAAACAAAAAAAATTCATTTATTATTTACTCTTTGATTCTAGAATAAATAGTAAACCATGTGTGTGTGTTTCAAAAATTATTATGTAATCGTACGCATTTGTACAAATTGGGTAAATTTTGTTTTTACAATTTCAAGAAATTATTTGTTCTATAATGATATCATTTAAAATAAAATAATGTTGTGTAAATTAGCAGGAGATATTTCTCTTTCATTGTGTCACCTCACCTATTATCTATCTTACCGAGAATTCAATCTTCGTATTCTGCAATAATTGAATTGTTTCAACTAATTACAAAACAAGCTAATAAAGTCCTTTATAAAAACTTCAGAAATAATAATATTAGTTTCCTTCAGAGAGAGAGAGAGTAAAACTCTATGAACAAAATACTTCTTTTGATTCATTCATAGAGTTTAATATATCAACTTTGAAAACAAACCAAAAAATTTCAAAGATGTTTGTTTAAAAGTAAAATATTTGTTCAACTTCACGCACAATATATACAGAGGAATATATATATTTACTCCGATAATATTAAATATATAACGAGTATGTTTGGTTTAAATTAAAACAAAGAAAGCAGAGAGGGGGTATATTTACCATACACATCAAGCAAATCTTAAAAGAGTTACTTATTTTTATAGATTGCAGTATATATATAGCGAAACAAAGGGAGCACACATTAGATTTAATTAAATGTATCTTTACTTTGCTACGTGTTCAACTATTTGACATTTCCGCTTATTCTTAATTTATTCCAAAGATTTCTTCTTGAAGAATTAAATTACTTATTCTAATGTATTCAAAAGAAAAAATGTTCATTATTTTGTTTCCTTTCTAAACAGTAATGAAGTATTCTTTTGTAATAAAATAACAAAGAAACTTGCTGATTCTTAATGAAACAAATAGAGAAAATAATACCCTCTCGTATCTATTTGAAATATCTCTTTAACAAGATCTAAGTTGTTTTGTAGGATTAATCTCATTAAATTTTTATTCTTATAAGTCAACTTTCCTTATTTTAGTTAGTATATAAATAGTATATTTACACTTTTTTTTGGAATAGCATTTGTGTGTTAGTATATTTAGCCGTTTAGAGTTGGTATGAATGGAAATGTATCACAATTGTTTTATAAACTGTTAAGAAATAAAAAGTTTATTTTTTTTATACATTTTTACTTCTCATGAATTAATTCAAGTATTCGATACAATGATAAAAACCAGTCCAAAAATTTGAAAAAATAAATAAAAATTTATTTAACGAAGAATACTCGAAAAGGGATAAATTACATTATATTTACATTTGGTGAGCACATTTAGAAGAAGTATATACGAATTGTTCCGGGATATTTAAAGCCTGCAGAAGAAAGTTATAATTTTTTTTGGCATAATAGAGACACTAAAAAAACAATCATTTGGGCTTCAATTCTTTAACAAATTATTTAAGTTTTAAATAATAAAGATTTTACTTATCTTTATTATTTAAATTTATTTTTACAAGCAAGCTTAGATTTCTCCTTCATATGACCACTGCGATTGAATCATTAAAATTAAAATTAATGTTTCAAAAATACACTTCTACTTTAAATGTCACAAATTTTTTTCTAGATGTTAATTTATGAAATTTTAAATTAGAAGTCATCTATTTATGGCAGTCGAATTTGTACTTTTTGTCAAAAAGGGAATGTGTAAAGCAGTCTTTTATTCATGATGCTGGAATTTACGAACAGATCTAATATGTAATACCCTGCTCTAATTTTTAATATTTTTATTTACTAAGTCAAAATATTTGTCTTTATGCAATTTCTTACTTCAGTACAAAATTATTTTTTATTCAACGAATCACCAAAAATTAAATAAATTAACAAAAACTATAGAATTCAGATGATTCGTTTCCATCGGTTTTATGTGAACATCGCTTAAAAATCAGATGAATTGTAAAATTTCTATATTTGGGTGCTATTAATACAGGGTGGTTAAAATTAACCTTCTATTATAAACGTCATTTTACAGCGTAAACGAGTGAATGGAATGCAACGAAATGCTGTATATGGGTTATACACTAGAAGTGCTCATAAAATTTCGAAAAGAGATCAGTTCCAAAATGTCCGCCAGAAGTGCTTTTTCGGAAAAACAGGAACAGTTACAAAAACGGAGTACAGGAAAACAATATAAACATTTATTGACAATATAAACGTCTAATCCCCTTCTCATGTAATTACATTAAGTAAAAGTAAGGAAGAAATAAAAACAGTTTAGTTTACAGAAACAATAGACTAGGACGAAATTGGACAAGAGGAGCAGTTGTTAATTGTGTCCATGACGATGTATGAAATGACCAAATTCATTCACCTGCAAAATTACAAGTCGATTGACAATGTGCTCAATAGCAGATCGTAACTGATCAGTCTTGAAGCTTCACCGCTGACAATAAAATGATGTTTAAGATAGGTAAGGGCCAAGGGAGATGAATTAAAAATGCTGCAGCCCTCTTTGGTCAAGCTATCTGCGCACTCATTGCTAAATATGTTGACATGTGAGGGGATCCACTAAAAATGAACATCTTGGGACTCAGAGATAAGCTTGATCTTCTGAAGAATGGAAATACTTGTTTTATCACCAACCGTGAACCAGCTGTAGAGGTGTTGTAGAGAGGAGCGACTGTCCGAAAAGATCCAGAGGTCTCCTAAGTCATTTTCATTAAGAATGGCTTCAAGGCCATGCTCAATTGTTATGAACTCACATTTGAAGACTGATGAGAAGTCAGAGTTGCGAAGAGAACAGGACAAGTTATCTCCCGGTTTCTCAATATAAATTCCACTACCGGTGAAGTCACCCAACCTACTGCCGTCAGTATAGATCTTAATGGCATTATTGGGGATTTCATTAATAATTTCAAGGGCTAGCTGCTTAAGGTGAGCTGGAATCAAACCCTTCTTGGTGGCTGGAATCTGAAGATCGAGATGAAAGTGGACTCTGTGGAGTCCCTCTGAAGGACACAAGCAAGTTTTTAAGGAATGAGGTTCAACATCTACGTAAGGTAGATGCAGAATTGTAGTTTGACTGAAGGGACTGTTTTTCTTATATCGTTGATTAGAACTCCAGTTATTTAGGTAGAAGGAGGTTTTATTATGATGACCATAGCTAGAAAGTTTATTGTAATATTTGGTTAGGTTGACTTTTCTTCGAGTGCTGAGAGGTTGCAAATTAGCCTCATAAAGAACAATTTCTCTAAGGCAACTACATTTTAGACCTGTAATTATTCTGGCATCGCTGAGTTGAACTCTCTCCAGTTTATCCAGGCATGCAACAGAGGCGCAACAGTAGCATGGAAAGACGTATTAAAGGATAAGTTAGATGAAAGCAATATAAGTATCTCTAAGAGTGACTGCGTCTGCTCCCCAGTCCTTGCTTGCCATGTACTTAAGAATATTCAATCTTTTTCTGGCTTTAACGACAATTTGTTCAATATGCTTGCTACTTGTCCATCCTAGGTCTAATATGTATCCCAAATATTTTGGATGCTTCTCTTAAGTGATGTCTTGATTGTTAATCTTTAATTTCGGTTAGTAAGTAAATAATCTTTTGTTGGTGGTAAATAAATAATCTTCTGTTGGTGGAATCTGTTGATCTCCTTATAAATTTTGTTTCAGCACACAATTTAAATAAAAATATAAAGTTCATAAAAAATGTTTTAGAACAAAACTTAAAGTTTTTCTAAAAAATTATTAAGAAAGAACCTTCATATCATATTTATTAATGATCAAATTTTATTATCAAATATATTATTTATCAAATATATATATAAAGAAAGTATCTCATATATTTTTACATAATCACATTCTTTAACAACGTTTGATTGTAAATTAAATATAGAAAAATAACAAGACCCATACAAAGAATTAATAAAATTATTGTGATTTTGTAATACTAAATATATAAGAAATGAAATTCAAAAGATGTTACGATACGTATATATTTGAAAAAATGAAATAAAAGTAAGAAAAGAAGAATGTGCGATTTAACTGATTTTTCAAAGTTAAATCTTTAGACTTTGGAACATACAAAAATTTTGAAGAGTTTTGAGTTGCCAAGCAAGAAATCCTTAATGAAGTTATTTAAATGCATAGCTTCTTCGTAAAATTTTCGTGAATGCAGCATTCCTAAAAAGAAAAAAAAAAGTTAGTTCACGATTTTATTCTACACTTTTCCGAAACAGATTTTATTTTAGTATTTGTAATTAATAATTTAAAAATAATACGCCTTTAAAAAGCTCAGATGGTATTTTTTCTGTGTTATTGCAATTGTATTACATTTTTGAGGATAGAATGCAAGATGAATTTCGTGGTAAAGAAAACTCCTTTTAAATTTGTATACCTATATATGACAAAATTTAAGGTTTGATTTTTTTCCTTGAAAACATTGATTTTCTTGCCAATCATTAGAAAATTTAATATAAGAAAAATAAATTAACGGTTATATTTGTTGAGTATATATTAAGTACTTAGAACTAATAATGTATGAAAATATATAATTACTTTCGTTCTAATTGAATGTGAGATTATCTTATATTTTACGTTCTTTTAAAACAATGAAACGTTCAGTATTTTCTTAGTAATTTTTATTAAAAATTTAGATATTTTTCTATATTGTGTCAGAATAGTAATATGAATGCATTTTATTAACAACTTATACATAACAGAAATAAGCGTCATTTTAAAGATTTTGGCATTAACATCGTGAATCGAAAGGACAGTCAAGAAATTAACGATGATCTGTATTGTGTATGACAAATTTGTACATAATGGTTTGAATTTGTATTGTGGCTTATGTGACTGAGTGGACGCAACATTTTTGGACAAACTAAATTTCATACATAAATGGATATGTATTCATACATGATCATACATATTCTTCATACATGATCGAAATTTGACTGCTATTAACACTGAGTGACAAGTTTAATGGAGTGTCCACGACTAAGTAATTGTGTTGGTTCTGTTATTAGGTATCAGGGGTCACGTGACCTTTGATACCCACATAAAGCTCTTAGCACACTTATCAAATCGTAGTGGTTTGATCTTTATTATGGGAAAAACAAATAATCTGGAAAATTTCGAGTCCAAAATGATAATGGTGCCTATTATTTCCAATATTGAGCAGTCGACATCTAGAAAGCGTTGCTAGTCCAATGCATCTCGTTTCCTGTTGCAATATGCTGTTCGTTAAAGCAGAATCTAACCACAACCACTTGAAACGATAGACATCTCCCTTCTGGTTTCCAATATCCAGTCTGGTAGAAGTGGTGCAATGATCTCGGAAATATTTTGTTGCTATCTTTTTGTCTTGCTGATAAATGTAAGACAATGACTTAATAGTCAATGTCACAAGTCTCGTATTACCACGAAAATGTCTTCAAGTGCTAGAATGCAGTTCACTCAACTGGCCATAATAATCAGTTAATTTCAACGTAATAGAACATCTTTGGGATGAGATGGAACGGGTTCTTCGAAGCAAAGAACTACCAACCTTCAATAAGCATCAACTGAGAGAAGTAGTTATATCATCAAAAGTCACTGAGCAATACTTTCAAAAACTAGCAGAAACATAGGTATCAGGTAAAATATTAATCTATACTGCTGTGATTTCATGCTGTTAAAAATGCTTATGATAGGCCAAACCAGCATTAGTGGAGTATTCATAACAAATTCCTATGTTATGCATATTATTTGAAGTTAATTATCAGAATATATTCTTTGTACAACCTAAAAAAATCAATAAAAGATATTAACATCCAATTTCCTCTTGTTTTAGAAAGATAACATTACAGCTACATCTGGTTAGAGGTTAAATTTTACATTAAAACAAAACCTAAGTATCAAGAAAAAGATTTTAAAGTTTATACTGAAATATCTTAATCGTTATTTTATTAATAACTTTTATGTACCTAGAAAAATTAAAGAATTTCAGAATGGACGTAACACATGTTTTCTCTTTCTAAAAGAAAATATTTGTTTTCTTATTTCCTTAGATGATTGACCCAATAATATATTTTGTAATTTTGTGCATTGTTAATTTACTTGATTGGTTATAAATGAAACTCTAATCGTATATTCATGATCATTTTAAAACAAAGACTAAAATAAATCCTTCTGACTTCAAGATTATTTCGTGTTGTACAACATAACGGAAAAGAAAGTTTGTTAAGACTTCTGATATTTTTAATAGGGTACTACTTTTAAAAGTTTTCAGAAAAATTAAAATTGGAAATAATGTGAAATATTTAAACATTAGAGTATAAAACTTTAAGATGATTTCAAATAATAGATTGATAGATTTAATTAACTTAGGGTCTAGCAAATTTTTAGCTTTTGAATTCAAGTTGCATCTACCAAAAGTTATTTAAGTGCTTTTTTGTTTTTGTCATGAAAGACAATTGCAAGCTAGATTTAGGATGAAATTATAGGTTAAAGGGAAGATAAACCAATTATGTGTGTAATAGAACAGAAATATCATTGAGGTTATTTTAAATTGTATTAAATTTAAAGAAAGATAATCGCGCGCGCGCGTGGACTTGTGAGTCTTTGGTTTGTCTATTGTTGAAAAAGCAAGAGATGAATTTTGTATTAATACATTCAGCACAATGTTTTCGATATTTCCTTCTTGGCTATACATAAATATTGCTCTACACTTCTGAAAAAGGCATCACAGATGAAAAATCGCGGTTCAAAATCATTGCAATAAACTTCCACTGTATGGTATAATTTAATTTCATTATATACATTTTTGTATTTACGTTTATTAATTAAATTTATGTGATAAAATAATTTTATTATCTGTTACATTATATTTTTATTTTTTTTAAAATTAGAACTTGACGGAACTCTATAGGAAATCAATGTGTTTGTTAGTTCTATATTAGATTACAACGATCTCATGTTTTGCAGGATTTTATGTCACCTTGAAATTATTGATGACAAAAATGAATTAACAATGTCAGGGTGATAATACTTCTAAAGTTGGCAAGCTAAGTCAAGGGGTCTTCTGCTTAGTCGCTACTTCAAAATTAGGAAGACCCACCCACTTTCGGAATCATGATGGATCACCTATTGGATGCATTACTATGTAAAAGTGCCATTACTTCCAGTCTTTGTATTGCTGGAAAATACTGGGAAAAAACCCAAATAGCTGGCATTATAAGAGTTTAATAAACAACGTCATAATGAGTTTGCATTTAGCGTGCATAAGGTGATGTGTCTATGAAATGGCCTATGGTCTAAGGTAATGTGTCTATGAGGATTTTTAAACTACTTCATCAACGTTAAGTCTGTTAGAATAATGTTTCAAACTTTTGATCATCAATTTTTCAATTATTATTTTTTCAACAGATTATTTAGTAATATTATCATTATAAAAAAATAATTCGCTAAAAATTCACTTTATGTTATAAAATTCAAATGGTTAACAATAACTTTTACTGCAATTCCTCAATGCCTTAAATAACATTTTCGCTTGTTACTTGCAATAGTGAGATAATAAATGATATGACTTTAAAGTTCACGAAAATTCTCCGCCAAGTGTGTAAATTAAATATCAGCATGTAGTGTTACTGCTAAATTACATTACTTTTAAAGTTTCTAGTTTATTACATGTACAAAGTTGTCCTTTTATTTTCTAATAAATCGCATTTAAAATAAAATTAGATGAAGTATTAAAGAATAGTTGAACTTAAGTAATTTACAATACAGTAACCATTTTTACTCAGAAATGTTTTGATAATATTAAGAATTACATGACCCATAATGGATGTTAACATCTATATTAAGAAAAATCTTCAATTAGTACGTATTATTTAATGCTAGGGTAAAATACGATGAAACAACTGTCTGGAATCATTGGTGGAATTTTATTTATGCGTAAAATTAATTTACTTAATGCTTTCCTGCCCTCTGAGAGTTGGAGAAAGCACCCGACGAAAGCGTGAGAATAAGCATAAATTCTTTTCTGCCAGGCATTTTTGTCGATCATTTTTCAGCTTTCAGCAGAATAAGAATTCTCTGAAGAAATTATTCCATATAAATTTGATTAGGGGAAAATAAATAAATTTAGGAAATAGAATTATTTTCTAGCTGCAAGGGGGGTTTTGACCTCAATCGGTTAGAAAGAGAAGTGAAATTAATTTTTTGAGAAATTGAAGAGAGTAACTAAGTTGATATGTGGGTGGAAATTATTAAATTGGAAGTAAAATTATTTTCTAACATTTTGTTCATGAAATCTTTTGCCGAAATAATGAATTGCATTTGCGTTTGAAATATAAATATTATTAAATTTTGTTTTGATTTCTTTTTAGTAAGTATGTACTTAGACAAATTTTCAATTTAAAACCGAGGAATGATTGGTAAAATGCGACGATTACTAAATACAAATTATAAAAATGTTGATTTTTCAGAAGTAGGTTAAGAGAAACTACGTTACAGAAAAACAGAAAATTTTAATTTAATCAATATGATGATCACATTATTGACTTTTTTCAATCAATATCTTTGTAATTTATAAAAATATCAATATCTTTTAAGTTTCTTTTCATAAGCTATTTTTGTAAAATATAGCAGGTTTTGAATATATTACTTATTCAGTGTATATTATTGTGACTACGCGTCTGACTATGTCGGCCAACCAAAACCGTTAAACAAAATTAACATCCGCAATGTTATGAACCACATACAAGTGATGTAGGCGACACCTCAATTTATTCCCTCTTCTCCGCATTTCAGGAAACTAGAAACAAACATTAGATTCTACAGAATATTAACGTGCGTTGACCCTCTTAGGAATATAATGTACAGCTATAAAATGACTATACATTATATTCCTAAAATATATTTTGGCTATAAAATGTTTGCTGATCATCAGTCCATTGAATTTCAAAGCTTATAGAAGTTTAGAGGGTGAATAGTTAATGTTAAATAAACAAAAGTATATAGTATAATTTAGAAGGTCCTGATTATCATTATTTCTAATAATTTTCTAGTTTATAACTATTTAATGTTTTTATGCAATATATTTTAAGCAAATATAAATATGTCATTCGTTCATATTTGATGAAACGAGAATTATAAATACAAAGTAGCTTTATCTAATACATCAATGTAAAGATTGAGACTAGTTCAAATGAATAAAGAAAACTTGTCAACGAAGTATAATGTAATTGTAATTTTAAATATAAATGCTCTGAAAAGAAAAATAGGACAGAAACTATCGTTAAATAATTTATCTCCTAAATATTTAAAATAAATGGAATGTGTGTACTTTACTTTTTGCGTTATACTTTACTTTAAGGCGTTTTATTTAATTTTCTAGTAGCCTAAGGTTAATAGGCTACTAGAAAAATAAATAACACACCTTAAGAAGAAATAAAAAGATATTTTTTAATTTTCGTACACAATTTTCCTTATCACTTATTGTGATGATAAAAACAGAGATTAACTGAGTTTGAAGATGAGGCTTAAAATTCATTTAGTGTGTAAAAAAATAGAAAGACTTAAAAGAGTGTTTAAAATTTATTTAAGGATTTAATAATCAAAAATAGAAAGGAAGGATAAAAATCTTCAAAATAAAAAAAAATGAAACTACTTTATGATGGCGTTTATTAGAAAATATTTCAATAAATAAATTAGGAAAAACAATTATTATTTTCAAAATTGCAAAACTACTTGGTAATTTTCGGTACCCAGTATTGTTGCTGTCATTAAATTAAAGAAGCTTCAATAGTGACACTAAATACATAGGTTAAAATTTAAACAAAAATGAAATTATTATAAAAAAAAATTTCTTTTGTGAAATTTAAAATTTAGATAGCTAAAAAATTTTGAAACATTTTTATGAATTTTCTGTTCATCAAATTGTAGAGTCCTCTATTATGTTGATGAAACATTTTGGCATTGTTGCAAGTATATCTTAAAAATGGACTTCGAAAAAAAAATTGAATTTGATGTTTATTTATTTTTAGTACTTCTAATATGTAATAAATTGATAGATTTTTTAGTAATTTCTATTTAATGCATATTGAAACTCTACAAACCTTTGATTAAAAAGATAAGAATAAAAAGTTGCTTAGGTTCTTACACTGAAGTTAAGAAATGGCCAGTAAAATACCAGATCTAAATCCTTTTCAGAAATTGTGGTGTAACTAAACCATTAAAAAGCGTTTACATATGATTTGAATTTCTATTTCTTTGAGTGAAGATCTAGATAAACATCAGGATAACGGTATCAAGTCAAGTTTCATGCAATAAAAAACTTATTCTTCTGTCAAAAATATATTTGTGATGATTTCAGAATAGAAAAGAGAATTCATAAATTTTTACTACCTAATGCAATGAAAGGATAATATATACTCATTTTAAATACATGAAATTCATAAAATTTAAACTATCTACTTTAAATGCTGGACACAGTTAGGAAGATCACAAAATTAGATGGTTGAAATAAATGAGAATATTGTAAATATGTTCGGTTTTCTTTGAGAAATAACTTAAAGAGTAATAAAAATCACGAATTTTCATATTCAAATATTTCTAGTCGATAGAATTTATTCCAAAAAATAAATGCATCTTGAAAAAATTTATATTTGTCAATCAGATATAGAAGTATTAATTAAAAACTACTTTTTTTTTTTACATAATTTTAAGTTACACATCAAAATCAACCACGTCTTATTTAAAAATTCAAATCTAATAAAATTTTGAGAAGTGAAAGTTTTTTTTATGAAAATTATTTTGCAATCAATTTTTTGAAAGTTTCTTATAAAAAATTATCTTATTAACGTGAATTTCAAACTAATAATGTTATAAATAAATCTTTCTATTATTAGATAGCCTAAATATTTTCTTTTGAAAAAGGCATATCATTATCTCCTGCAGTTATCAGTAAATAATGCTAAACTTATTACCCTTCCATCCGTTACTCTTTTGAGAGTTTCTTCATTAATTTCTTAAATTAATTATTCATAATGATTAATGGTGATAATCTTGTTAAATACTTGAAACGATATATTATAAATGAAGATTACATTGTCAACGAATTCATCATATTAAAATTAATTCAGAATAAAATAATAAATATGAATAAGTATTTTTATACTTAATTTCATTGCAAATATTTTCTTTTAATAAGACTTTCTCTATGATAAAATGCTTTAAATTTTTAACAAAATAATTCTGTTTTTTTATTTTTTTTTGTTTTGCATGGAGATCATTTATAATAATCATTGAAATTATTATGAAATTAATCAAGGAACGTTTATTATCTGCTGAACTTTGAAAAAAAGTTTTGTTATTCAATAAGTGAACGCACTATACGGCAAAAATAAAAAATATGTAATACATTTTTCATCAGTGATAGGAATGTAGATGTATTATGATTTAATCCTTTTCTCTTAATAATAATTTATAAGCGAAAAACAAATTCCTTAGCAATTCATTTGTAAATAACAAAATTAAATAATTTTGAATTTACAAATTTATTTAAGAATAGCTCAATTATATTAACTAATTATGTTTTTGTTTCGAATTAGAGTATTTGTTATAATATCAAGGTGTTAAAAAACAATTAAGTAAATAATATTTCTTTCTCAGTATTTAAATTGATGAACCTTTTAAATATAGTTACATAAGTTATTAAATTAAAAGAAATAAAGAGGAAATTCAAAATGAAATTAATTTTTTTTAATTCTTAGATATGATAAAATAATAAATACCTTATGTAAAATTAATAAAATAACAATTGTCTAATACGACAAAACTATAATATTCTAATGCTGCCGTACTTTTCAATATCATTATTACTTTTATATGTATTGCAAAATTTTGAGAAAAAGTGAAATATCATTACTTTTTATAGTGCACCCTGCTTAAAATTAATAGATTTAAAATATTATAGCGATTGGAATATGTTAGAGTTATTTATTTCTAAAATAAATAAATGAGAAATTGAATTTGTTTCACGTAGCGGATAGTCTTGAAATCTAAACATTACATTTATATAAAACCATTTATTTTTGTGTTTAAAATTATTTCTGTTTCAAAATCGTATTTAAATTGCAAATTAAAAAGGCACAAATAATAATATTTTAACTGAAATTCAAATCCAACTTGATTATTTTTATGAGAAAATTCTCAAGAAAGTCTCTAAAAAACCAGAACATGAAATAAGTCAGATTCTAAGACGTTCTAAAATTATTATTCATAATGTTTAAAATAAAAGAGATTTTTTTAAGGGAAACCTAAGAGATTTTAAAGGAACTTATTTTAAGGCTTGCAAAGGAAAAAAGAGCTTAATTACTCTTTTACTCTTAAAATAACACAGTAAGTGATTAAAATTATCTCACAAGAATTCAAGATTTCTTAAAGATTAAATTCAACTGTAATTCTTTGAAAGTTAAAGAAATCCAAAACTCTAAATTTTATGGAGTAGAAATGATTTAAATGTCTAAAATAGTCATGAACTGGGGTATTACACAGAAAAATGTTTTTCTCAAGAAAAGAAAACAAACTCAATTTAGGTATCTCAGACAGTAAAATTTACTACCGCCATAACTCACGAACGGAAGCTTGGAATTTCTTCGATTGATCGGTGATTGGCAATTTTATATGTGATGGGAAATATGAATTATAATACATTTCTGGAAAAATATGTTCATATTACTTCCAAAAGCAATATTATCAATACCATATAAAATTTATTTTACTTTTAAAATGGTAAATCTAGAAATTTTGGCAAGCATGATATTTATTTAAATAAAATAATAATTCGTTTCACAAAGAAAGAATTGAAGGCGTAAACTTGCCAATCTATAGCTCAGACTTAAATTTTTATAGAAAACATAAAGACATGGTAGTTTGTCCCATTCTTGTCAATAAAATATCGAGTATAGATTTTAGAAAAATTATGGAATAATAATTTTTAAATTTTGCAAATTGTTTTCATTTGTGATATGATTTTTTATAACAGATACTTGAAACAAAAATAAAAAATTGAAACCAATAATGAAATATTAATATATTTAAATATTTCTTTAATTTATATGCTTAGGTTTTATATTTCATGTATTCATATACATTTATATAATTAAAAATGTATTATTTATAATAGAAATCACATAGTAATCTCACGATTTTGTGATATAATGTAAGATTCTGTTTCAATGGAGAAAAGTGATGTTAATGAAGGTAATAATAACTATACTATTATTGTTATTGAAACATTTTTTTCATTTGATTATTCTAGCAATATCCTAATTTATTTATATACATTTTTGCATAAAAAATTATTATTTAGCAGTTACATTTATTATTTTACAGATTTTATTAAATAGTTACATAAGAAAATAGCTTTAAATCTTGGAATTATTTGCTTTACTTTTTTTAAAATTCGCAATTCATCACCAATTATTTGAAAAAATTAAAAATAAAAATTTCAATGAATGAAATCTCCATAAACAGATTAAAATTTTTTGAATATATTATACAAATATTTGCATCTCTTTTCGTTAATTTTATAGTAAAATTGTTAATTTTGCAGTAAATTTTATAAAAATTTCTCATTTAAGAATTTTTGAATTACGTTTGGATAATTCTAAGCAATGTTTATAAAACTGTCTTGCAAATTACTTCAAACTTTTACACTTGAGATAAAAGATTTTTAAAAGAAACAAACGAATTTATGAACTGTAATGCTAGCTTAACAGACTTTAAGTTTATTGTTTTTAACATAAAGTATTACACGAGAAAAATATGAGAGAAATATATTACAAAAATTCCAAATTTATGTAAGTTAACAAGTATTGTTAAATTTCATGCATTAAATATGTTCTATCAAATTCTCAACTTAATTGGATGTAATATCTCAAAGTTGTAATGTTTTTATAGTAAAAATGCCATATTATTGTAATAGAATATTTATATCTTTAGCTTCAAATTTGAAATTGAATTATTGTATGAGAGAAAGAGTAAACAGTTTTATTATATCACATAAAATTTGATAAATATCAAAAATCATAATGATTAATTTTATTACCATAATGTAATACAGTTTTCAGCTCTTTGCAATTATATTCAGTTGATACATATCTAAGTTCTAGTGAAGTGATGAGGATATTAATTATAAAAACTAATTTACTTCTTCCAGTTGTACCTAAACATGTCTCAGTATCAAAATGCACTTATTCAGCTTTAGATTTAAATAGATAACTAGGTATGTTAAAAAAGATCTTAGCATTTTAGATATATCAATATTTTATGCACGAAATGCATATGCAGTGAAAATGGAATAATTTTATAACAGATCTTACGTCTGATAAATTCAATCTTCTGTAATGAACGTTTTTCCCTTTGAATAAATGCACTCTTTGTAGTGTAATCAGGTTCGGAAATAAATGCTGCTAGTATTAATATAAGCGATAAGACCGTAATAACACCTACAATTATTACTGTAATCATGAAAATATGTGAATTATTGAAAATAAAAGTAACATCGGTCATTGAAAGTATACAACTTAACATAACAAATATTCGGTTCGTTTTCATCATTGGTGAATGATTCTAAATCAGATATAGAGCGTGAATTTTTTTCAGATTTGTTTTTCTCACCATTGTAGAAAACAGTTTTTCTGAAGAGAAATGTTATGTTACTACCTCCTAAGATTTCTCATCAGGAAATTTAGTTTATTGAAATTATAAATCAATTTGTGTACAGTTTACTCTGTAATTTCAACGAAAAGATTCAAACAATTGGGAAAATTTTATTTGTATTCATAGGTATTTCAAAGGTTGGAAATTTTCCGAAACTGCTCAATTCTAATGCTTTGTAAAAAACTTACAATTAATATTTGTACAATAAATATATAAAACAACAGTATTAAATCTATTTATAATTTACACAAATAAATTGAATTTAATATATACATAAAGCATTAGAATTCTAACAAAGCATTTTAATGTGTTAACTGCGTGTCTTAAAATTATCAACTATCGACAAGATTTTGAAGAAAAAAATATCAAGTTCTTACATAATATTTGCTTACATTATTTATCTTGTTGTATTTATAATTTATTAATGTTGTTACCTTCACCATAGTATTATTGTTAATATTTTAGAAAAATATTTAAAGCAAATATTAAAAATGCACTCAAAATATTAATTAAATATTTCATCAAGACATCAGAATTCAAAATACAGTCAAGGAAATCGCTGTTTCAATACGTTGATGCTTTACAAATTTATGCTTTTAATATAATATATATTTTCAAAATTAAAATAGCATTAAAATCTCTGAAAAATTAATTCATGGATTGAAATAAACTGATCTCGATATTGGAATGAAATATAATGTGTTGGAAAATATAAATATTTAAACATTTAAAGCAAATATTTTCTTAAATAATTCAATATTTAAGAAATTTTTGAAATTCCTAATTGTATTTAAGAAGGGATTTTATATATTTGTAAAGAGCAATGTCAAAATTAGATTCATAACCCCTTCTTTAAAGATTTCAGGATGAATTGAAGTTTGCTTTTATCTTTTCGTAGAAAATAGATTGCTTTTAAAACAAAACAAATGTATACCTTGCGAATCATCTGTTAAAAGTTTCAGTTTTATAAATTATTAATTATGAATTCTAAGGTAAATATTTCCTCTATGAAAACATATTTTTGAAACAAACACATTCTTTTCTTTGGAAAACACGAGCATTTGTACAATATTTCTAAGAAATAATGCATTTTAAAAACCACATTAAGTAATTTGGTTTGATGTAAAATTTAGAAAATTCTTACTAATTTCTAAAAACATGTCATTTAATAGAAGAATCAGTTATATCGAATAAATTTTGCGTATTTGGTATTGTTTTGAAAACATATATTTTGTTTCCATGTTTTACTTCCTATCCTTTAAAATTATGCTTTAATGTTTTTTTTCTTTTAGATTGAATTAAATAAATTTTTCAACTATTAGAAATTTTACTTCTTATTTACATAATAAAGTTTTATGATTATTTTTGAATTATAAAAATTGTGTGCATGTAAAAGGTATATAAAATCTAAATGTAACATTGTAACATTACCTATTTAATTTTT